>JAZDUH010000136.1:9210000-9410000 GCA_036419115.1 Scarus forsteni
TCTCTTAACTCTTTCGTTGATGCTGCAGACAAACTTTTTACATTTATCAATGAATTTAGGACATTCCCCAGGCAGGCTATCCGGGTCTCATCATGATAATATGATGGCTACATGTGTGAAAAGGGCTTAATAGAGATATTTTGACTATTCTGAAGGGGGTGGCAATCAGTTAGTATCAATCAATACGATACCTTGTATGTTGACTGTCCTGTAAAAAAGGAAACATAGGGAGACTCTCTACTGATGGTTTACTGCACTCAGTAACACTGAATAGGCATTACATTTGGCTCCATGAAATTAACAGACATGAAAAGTGTCCCAGTAGAAAGTCTACACTTTGAAGTAGAGGACTTCTTCCCACCACAGGAACTTACACTGGCCATTTTTTCAAAAGGAGATGACAGAGGAAGAGATGGTTAAAAAAAAGAGGAAGATCCCTGTGACGGAGCAGGGGAGGTAGATATTACAATGCTTGGATGGAGGGGCAGTGAAAAGTCAAAAGCCTGACATGCCTGACAACTTCTTTGGTGTCATAAAGCTTCTAATGTTATTATAGGGCATATCATTCTCTAATAACGCACAGCATATATTACCAAATTAGCATTTTTAACATCTCTGGGCAAGACAGAAGCTTAAAGATGACTTGAGAAACAATAAATGTACATTGAAAAACTTACTTTACTTAGCATCATAAACGTTGTATAAGTTCCAGAGACTAATTCTGCATTACTGCTGTATTTGTAGAGTTATCTTGAGGTGGTTCTCCTATATCTTAATGTTAAATGACTTCATTAACAAACGGCATCAAAAAGAACCTCTAATTTTTTAAGCCTACATCTATTCATCATTCATTCAGGGTTGAGAGTTATGAGAACCTCAGAGCCAATTCAGACAAATGTGGGGAACGTTAAAGTAAGACAGTGTGTTTTCTTTAGTAAATTGAGAATTCAACAAGTTGCTTTGTTGGCTGAGTACCACCTGTATCCTGTGCTAAGTGTGTTCTGTAAACTGAGGGTGGAAAAATAAACACCTCCCTAATTGTCTTAGCTGGCTAATGAAAAGAGGGTCAGAAGTCAGATTGTGAAACTGTTGAGGTCCATATAAAGACAAAAACTGGAAACAACACGGTAACTTCAATAACTCACAAAAACCAGAGACTCAGACGGAGATCTGGTGGACAAAATTCAGGTTTTTAACAAAGTATTTGACCTCAATCAACCCTAGTGGGGCCTGAGCATCAGGAAAATGTTTTAAGAGAATCTTAAGATGACAGTTTAAACCACAGACACAGTGAGGCAACTCAATTTGAAACATACATAACGGTTTGAAAATGTAACTGTCTAAACAGTTGACTTAATCAATTCACAATGACATTGAACACTGCAAGCTTCAAACTATGACACAAATTCTTAATGGCAGCTTTTGCTGGCTTGCTCACCAGTTAGACAAATTTGCTCATTCTGACAAAGTAATGTGTCAAGGAGAAGAGGAAAAAGTTACTCAGAGCCATCAATGAAAAGAGTTAGCCAAGCCCAGATAGTGAGCAGCTAGTCTTTAGTAGGGATGTAACGATATTAAAATTTTGTATCACGGTTATTGTGACCAAAATTATCACGGTTATCATTATTATCACGGTATTGTTGCGGTGTGCTCAAAATGTTCAAAATGTACTTTAACACAAAATTGAAATCATTAACCCCATTAATATTATAAGTTTAATACTTCTTTTTTTGTCTTTTTTGTCAATAAATGTGTTTTGAAATGCCCTTTGAGTATATTTTTATCCTTCTTTCATGAGAAATAAATGTAAACAATTCTAGCAAGTATTTGTCATTATTATGTTATAAACACTTAAACTGTGCGTAATTACAAGAAAAGAAAACAACAGATTTTAAACAGGATTCTCTTTATAAACAATTGAAAATGAACAACATTTAACCTATTTTACATGCACTCAGATTTTTGTTTGCCTGCAGCATTAGTGTCCATGTTATAGCTCATCATATTAGACCATGTCATGGCCTTTTTTTTTTTTTACTGACGATAGTCCATGTTAGCCCCCTTCATGACTCTTCTCTGGTCTCCTCCTCCTCTCCCTGGCAGATCTCCTCGATATTTTTTCCAGCGTATGATCGATTAAATTCATAAAGCACAAACTTTGACAGAAAAAGACGGATCAATTTCAAAATACGGCGAAAACACAGCAAAAGAAAGGCAAGAATACACTCCAAAATGATACTAATGCTATTATTTACAATATCTAGACATTATTTAGACAGAGAATACTCACAAACCTCCTGTAATTCACTCGGGTATGGCTCAGGCTCATTGAATTTTTTCTCTTGCTCTTTCTCTCTCTCTCTCGCCCTCTCTCTCTCTCTCTCTGCCTCTATGGCTCGATCAGTTCATTTACTCGAGGAGTTACGGAAGTTTTAACCGTGCACGTCTTTTTCTTTTGCTGCAGCTTCATGTTTAAACAGGGTGACTGTCTTCTATCAGTTTCCCCTTGGCATCCTTTAAAATCCAAAATTTAACCAGACTTAAGAGTCCGTTTCCAGAGGGAACTCTCCGCTGTCTGTAACCTCCGCTGAGGCCAAACAATGCAAACTGCACATGCACGTTTCCCATGAGGCCGTTTCATCCAGGAACAGACTCAGTTCAGGCATTTCTAGGCAAAGAGCAGCATCACCGTGCGTTTTTGACTCATTGTGGTTATCAGACACGGTAAAGCGGTAATTTTTATAGGACGCGGTAATGATTACCGTGGGAAATTTTACCGCGGTTTACCATTTTACCGGTAACCGTTACATCCCTAGGTTTTAGTGTGAAATACTTTTCATAGTTGAATAAAAGGGTTTGGTTGAAATAAGATTTTGCAATCTTCTTATTGTCTACCACTACTGCAGGCATGTTTCTGTCAATGACACAAAAAAATCTGTCTAATCAGTGTACCACGTTTTCTTAAAGCTCTCAATATGGCAACTATATTTTAATGTGTTTAGTCTTGACTTGAAAAGTAAAGTCAAGAGCAGGGATGGGAGTTGAAAACATTATATAGTTGCCAACGCCATTAATGATTCCAGTCGACTTTCTGGGTGGAAAAAAGGAAAAAAAGTTTGCATACAAAAGATTTTAGTGGCAACAATATCAAACACATGGCAGTACTGATATTTAGTACTCATGTTATATAGATAAATGCTTTGGCAAGTTTCTGGTGTTTCCACTGACTGAAAGTTGTACAGTACATTTTTTATTAATTGAAAATTAAGGCATAACTGACTTGACTGCTTCTGTCCCCCGTCCGTCATGATTTTGTGCTTCTCTAAAATGTCTGCTTACTTCCCTCTGACAAGAGCATGACTTCCTTAATTTGTAAAGTATGCAAAACAATGTGGAAGGAACTGATAGGCGCATTATTAGGCCTGTCACAATAATCAATAAATCAATTAACTGCAGGATAAAAAAAAAAATCCTCAGTAGGTTTGCTGGCCTCGATAAATTCACACGAGCATGCACGTTTGGTTTCCTCCTCTCTTTCTACCAAACATGCTGGATGAGAAGATGGATCACTCTGTGCAACATTCTCAACACCTGGGTGCGTTGGTTGGAAGTGAGCATCCCAAGGAGTAACAGTTTCCAAGAAGGAAACAGACACTAAAAAGCGACGGTTCTTAAGCCGAATGCCACAGCCCCCATGTGGGAATATTTTGGTTTTAATCAGAATGAACAAGGTGTGAGCCCATGAACACTGACGAGCCGATATGCCGTATTTGTTTGAAAGTAGTGGGGACGAAGAAGGGGAGGTGCAGCGGAGCCTTCGTCCTGACAGTCAACACTTACTGAGGTGTTTGGTCGGCAAAGTAAATATAAATAAAACAGCACAAAACGGTGCACGTTCACAGACAGTGTCGTTCGTTATATTGTAAAAGAAATGCAGCCCTTCAATACGGTTGAAGCCAGCATTGTTATGAACATCTGACAGATAGTACAAATTGACTGGGAGAAAGTACATGTCACAAACAATTCAGGAACTGTATAAACTCCATTTTATTTATTGTTTTTTATTGTTGTGTGTTTTTATTGGAGTTTTTTTTTTCTTTACAGAGACAGGGTCTATTTTTATTGTTTTTGATTAGAAAAATGATTTTTATTTTCATGCAATTTTTCCCAAAAAAGAGAGTCCATTTCATTTTCATTTAGTGTTCTTTCCTCTTTTTTTGTTACATTTATTATATTGTTTAATTTATTTTAATAAAAAGTGCTTGACCTTCCAATTACAGTTGAATATTTTCAAGAAATTAAAGTTTATTGGTTTGATACAGTGTACTCGCTTTATTATGACATATATTATAATTACATTAAAGGAAAAAATGGTGTTTCAAAACAATATTAACAATTATGTCGCCTATCGGCAATAATTTTTTGGACAATTATCGTCCAGCAAAATTTGTTATAGTGACAGGCTGAGGCGTTATGAAACAAAAAAAGACTAATGATATTGATTTCTTGAGTGAGTTTTATCAATTCTAAACTGAATTTGGTTTTCGATTCCAATCTTTACTCAAGAGTATAAAGTAGAATTTAAAAAATGAAAACTGTGACTGCAAGATGTGGGTTCTCATGAACATTTTGATGCAATTTCCAAGATGATATTAGTAGCTTCTCCTGTGTGTTTGGATAGGCAACAAATCCCAAAAACATCCTCAGAAATGATTGGCAAAAGAAAGTCATAAACGAAGGGGATTTAAGCTTAACAAATTCAGCAAGGGCTCTTTTGTTTACTTAATTTTAATCAACTTCACAAAGTTTTCAAACAAACATATGTCATACTGCTACCAAGAGGAATGTGACGACTAACATCAATTTAAAATCAGTAGATGTGCACACAGACATCTGAGAAAACTGACAGAGGGATTCTGGGACAAGAACATTAACTTACCTGTCAAGTTCCTCCCCCAGGCCGTAGTTCTTAGTAGCAGAAAGAAGAATATCTATGATCTTCTCTGTAGGGATTAAAGGAAGAAAAAAAACACAGAGGGAGAAAAAGGTTAAGATCAGGTCAAAGTTTAACAAAACCTTCCAATCTGGAAGCCAGCAGATGGGTGGGCTGGGATTTCTTCCAGTAAAAAAGATATAAAGTGATTACTGGTAGGGCTGGGCAATTAGCCGGATTTTGATCATTTCAATTTTGCCATCTGACAATCATAAAAACATTATAATCGAGAAGGAATGATTAATATGCCACACTGTGTGGAGTGCCATGTATGCAAGTTCCTGTGCTTCATAGCGCTTCTGTCTTCCACGTGCAGCCACAGCGAGTGTGTGTGACTTATGTGGATCAATAATACTGTATGTGCCGCTCGCTGGTTCTTTAAAGTTGTGTTTAAATCAATACTGAAGTTTTTAAATAAATGAATAATTGTGTATATTAATTGTGATTTCAATATCACTTAAAATAATCAGGATTCTTATTTTTACCATAATCGTCCAGCCCTAATTACTGGTCAATTCTGGTAGAAAAGCTGTACATTGAAACTATGAGGGAAGCTCCATGTGAGGAAGAGAAGAAAGCAAAAATTGTCAACAGAGAGAAAGTACTTTAAATTTTTTTATTACAACTGGTCAGCTGTGAAGGAGAAATTCTACTAGAGTTATGCCTCTTTTATGGAGAATGACATGTTACCAACTCTGGCTCATCAGGCTTTGGTCTAAGATGAACTTTTGGGTTGCCCACTGACCGGGAATGGAGGATAAATTGAGTTTTTGTAAAATATCTTCATATTTTCAAAAAATATCCATGAAACAAGTCAAGAAAGCATAAGTTATATCAATAAAGTTGTTGATGGGCTTAACTAGTATTAAATAAGCCATCATTCTGGGTTAATGTTTAACTGTGTGTTCTTACTCCAACACTGCACAAAACACAACAGCTAACCCCTCCCCTGCTCTCTTAGCAGTCCTAGGGGAGAGGAAGATGCAACTGAAGAGAAGGAGCCTGGCTGGTAAAATGGAAATGAGTGATTCCTGCTTAAGATCTCTGAGCAGCAGCATTATGATTTTTTGCTAAAAATGTCCAAACACATGGGAAAAAGTTTGAGTATGAAGAATCTTCACATGCAACACTAATGTCATAAAGTGCAACATGATGACTCTGTAAACTGGTGAGCTGCAGCCCTGAGTTTTTAAAATTATTTCTCTGGGTAAAAATATTAAGATGAAGATGTATTTCAAACTTGCCACCGAGCTAAAGGAAAATAAGATTGAAATTTTGGTCCATACTGAGCCCCACCATCAGCTATCATCATGACTTCCAGGTTCATTGCATAGAGCAGTATTTCTCAACCAGGGGTCCATGAACCCCTAGTGGTCCATGGCGTAACTGTAAGGGGTCCTTAATACCAAAATATATTTAAAGAAAGATCCTTTGACATTTATATAAATAGGATTATTTCACTCAAATGAGACTGAGACCTTTATCTACCAGAACAACAGAGGGTAACAGGACTTTTTCTCTAATATGTTCAACAAGAATAATTCATTTATTTGTTTAAATAACACAAACTTAACACAATCTGCATCCTTTTTTAAAATATAAGCCCCCTACTGTTTCAGTGAGCAGAGACCATTCATTTCTTAATACTGATTTTATAGTGAATCATCTGCAGGAAGGTGCTGTGGGGAAACTCATTAGATAAGGTTTAGGTTCAGCTTGAAGCAAATTTTAAGAAAAATTAAGGAGTGTTGCAAACAAAGAAGTAGATGATCATGGTCCCTGCCCTCGTATCAGGTGGGGGGTCTTCAGGGTAGATCAAAAATATGAAGGGGGTCCAGAACCGCAAAAAGGTTGGGAACCACTGTCATAGAGGGTTTGCCCATGTTGGGTTTGGTTGTGTATATCTGCGTTGTTATATATGTGTACACCTATAAAGTGAAGAGTATGGCTTCAGCTCTATGTAAAGTGTCTTGAGATAACATTTGTTATGAACTGGTACAATACAAATAAAGACTGAAGATTGATTGATTGATGGTTTGTCGTTTGATCAAATCCATGTTGTGAAAGTCTGTTCTAAGCTCCCCCTCCTTGACCATGTACCCATGTTAAACAGGAAACTACCTTGTCGATATTTTAACCCACAATAATCTTTTAAAGATGGCTGAAATTCCTAATCACTCACTGCAATTCATAAAACTTAAGACATTTCAACAAGAAACAATTGAAACTGGTTGCAGTATCTACTGTTTTATAAGCAAAATCTGCCAAAGTCTACAGTTTCCACCTGAACAATCAAACTTAAGTTTATATAAGTTTAAGTTTAATCAGCAAACAGTTCAATTATGAAGAGCAGTGCTACTGGATGGTAAATATGGGTTGTATATAGAAAACATCACTTTCTTTAATCTCTTATCTCCAGTCACCACCTTCTTTATTTAAAAATAAATAAATGACTGAAAGGACAAACTGTTGTGAGCGTACCTTGTGACTTTACTCCAAACGGAGGGGAATAATCCCCAATTTTGGCGTACCGCTTGTAATTTGGATCAAGGAACATCGGCTCCAGTTTGGTGAACCTGTTGATAGAAAATACAGCGAGTTAGAACAAAATTTTGAACGACGGCCTGGTTTTGTTATCCATGCTTCATCAGTCCTGCCCCCATGTGGCCCTGATCTAGATGCACTGATTAATGCGAGAAGACTTAAGAGGATTTAGCGCATCATATTTCCAGCTAATCCGGACTGTCTGAACATACCTTCACCAAAACCCCAAACAAACTCAGAGACAAGTGGGAGCAACAGAACAGTTTATACTATCCTCAGGTTTTCTACACTGATAGGCTCTGAGAGGGAGGAACTTTGGCTGCTTTGGTTTAGGTGCAATACCCTTTATGGTAATAGTCTAGAAAGAGACATAGGTAATCCAATTGATTTGGGATACAAAATAAAGCCATCTTAATTCTGTTATGAATGTTTGGGTCATGAAGGTGTATACTAGAAAAACAATCAAGTTTTATTTTTGGGAAAAACATTGTGTAATGGACACTGCTAAATGATCACTGTTTCAAGTGTCGCTGAATGAACAATCAATATGTTCACATATACCCTCACTGTGATGACGCCTTAACTATACTGATGGTACAAACGCTGCAAACGCTCTGTATGACAGACAGTGGTAGTATTTAGCAAGTGACCCTGTTAACTGGTAAAAGATGGCCGCATGGTGATGGCAACAGACATTGAAAGCAACAAGAGTAACCAGGAAACTTTTTAATTAAAGGATTTGATCCAGATTTTCAGATTTGTCTTTAATTAAATCATAAAATAAGATATATATTCCTGCCAACACCAGTTAAAATAGCTTCAAGTTAAACTGTAACACCAGTCAGACTTCTGGTTGGAATAGTTTGGAAAATAAAAGAGCAATTGCCTAGGCGTAAGGCAATCAAATGTTTTCTGCTTTTTTGTGCAGACGAAAAATGTCTCTCAAAACACCTCAGATGTAGAAAGGATTATTTTTGAAAACAAAGGATGACAACCTGTTTTTGTTAGTACCTGCCTATGTGTGGATAAATGCTGTTGTAAAGCTTAATACTTCAGTATAGCCTTAGATTACTCTGAAAATACGTTTGGTAAATGGCTATAGTTACTGTAAATAAATCCCAATGGTCTGCAGGTTACACAAAACAGATGAACCATTTACACAAATGTTTACACAAGCAGTACTTATAAAAGCGTCATCAGGTGTATAAAATGACACTGTTACTTGATAATAGTTGAGTTTTCATTTATTCTTGGGGCTGGTTGCCATCTTTCATCCAGACTGCACCCAAATGAAAACGATTCTGTTAAGTGTATACTCTGTCCATCCGTTATATTTACATCTAATTTCTTTCTTCAGAGCATTCAACAGGTCATGCTCTATTTAGTCTTAACATCTGTCAGCACTTTTGGGAATCAGGCCTTAAATAAATGGCACCACAATTTAGCACAACAGGAGATTGCTGAATGCATCTGACAGGATCCTGTTGAGTGATGACAAGCTAAGCGACCTCAGGCTTCAAGCAGCCACCATAGTATTCTGCACGGAACCCTACTGACATAACATTTGCAGAAAAACTACACCAATGGTCAGCAATTCATGCAGAAAGATAATATGAATGGACAGAAATAAGAATATATTTTATGTCCAATTTTTTCTGTATTGAAAGTTTGTATGCAACCAAAATCATCAAAGATAAATTTACAGGTGGGTAACATTGATAGGAATAGTTTGCTTTTTTATATTAGAACTGCCTCATTTGAAAGAGAAAGTGCTTCTTCGACAGAGCCAGCCCCTGCAGCTTCAGCTCCTAAATCTTTCATGTGCTGCATCACTTAATGAACTTCAAATTAGGAGTGATTTGGTTAAACAAAACAGCTGCTAATCAGAACATGTCAGAAGGTGTACAAAATAACAGAGAGAAAAATGTTCCGGAAAGCCTTAAAACAACTTAAGAAATCTGCTACTAATGATGCATCCAGCCTTTTTGTCTCCATTTCGTTCAGTAAATGCCTTCTTTTGTGTTAAGGTATTTATACAGCTTGGATACAAATGATGCACAGAAGAAGTACACCTTTCCAGCGATGTGGCCCTGTGATTAAATTTTGCTAGTTGAGTAAAATTTTGAGGAACAAGCAAATGAAAACTCATGGAAGTGATCTATGAAGTGCAATAACTCAATTTCAACCTGGATTTCAGATGGAAATGATAATGGTGGATTAAAAACACGCTTTGTTAAAACATTTGTTACCACATGCAGCTTTTCACATTTTTGTTGTCAGTAAAAGTAGCTACCAGTGACAGAGGAATTATTAAAGGCAGGTGGACCAGATAATGGCCCCGCAGTTTTAGGAAATGACAGCTGACAGTAGGGATGGGATGAAATATCGTTTGGCAATATATCGCGATATAGTACGGGATTAAACGCATCGAGTTTGAAAAAAAAGGATCGCGAAATAAAGACGCCACGTCTGGTAATAGCGCATGTGACCAGAAGTGGCAACAACAAACAGTAGCACCAACTACCTTGTCTCCAAAAAGCCGAATGATGAAGTCGAATGAGGTCGAAATTGAGGACGCTCCGCCTGGATACAAGTCATCTGTCTGGCAGTATTTTGGCCTTCTCATTAAAAAAGACGAAGACTGCAAAAACGAGCCTACCGCTCGTTAGCATACATTCTTTCTAACCTCTCTCTAGGTTAGAGAGAGAGAGTATTATTGTTTGCGTTTGGCCCGTTAGGCCTTGTGTTTTCCTGCGTGCAACTCAAACAAAAACAAAATAGAAAAGCACTCGGAGAGCGCAGACCTCCGCCAGCGCCACAGTCTTCACTTATATTGTGATTTTCACCATAAATATTAGTCCTACCTTTATTTCATAGAAATATTTAGATTTCTTGACCACGAAAACATACCATTAGCAATTGGATTCATAATGATATCTATTTTAGTTCAGTAGTTATTCACAAAAATCACATTTTTCGTCATGGCGGCCAGACACTGATCCGGATCAACACCAAAATCGAATCACTTCTACCTTTTCCCATGCTGAACATTTCCTGAAAATTTCATCAAAATCCATCCATAACTTTTTGTTATTTAGTTCACAGACAGACGGACTGACAGACAAACAAACTTTCCCGAAAACATAACCTTCTTGGCGGAGGTAATAAGTTGTAATTACACAGTAACATTTATTTTTTTTTACTTTTTTGATATTATATCATGACGTATCGTATCGTGAGTTTAAGTGCATCGTCCCATCCCTAGCTGACAGTGGTCTTGAGTTTAGCTTGCACTCTTGTCTATAGACCCCTTTTTTAAGATATCACAGTTATGTCATAATAGCTGCAGTTGCACAATACGGAAAGAAGCATAACAGACATCTATGTGGTCAGTGGTGATCATTCAGAGAAGACAAACAGGAAGAATGCTAATTTGGTCACAGAAGGTCAGAACAGGAACAGAAGAAACAAAACTAAAGATAACTACTGATGAAGCAAAACACAACTGCACACAGTCAATTCTGCTTGTTATTTCTACAGTTGTTACATAAACTCAACAGCATACCAAAAAAAATTCACCATCAACATCTGATTGTTCAATTTTCTTTTAACAGGTTGTTTCTTGTATATTTGTTTCAGGCACTTGCAGTTACCATGGTAATATAACAACCCTTAATACACTTCAACAGCAACAGACACACAAAAGATCATAGCAAAAACAAATCAGTTAAAGTGTCCTTGACATGACTACAAACTTTATGCATGACAAATGTGTTTGCCTTGAGTTTTTCTTTAGAGTAAATGTGAAGAAGTCTGTTCAATATAAATATGTATGGTAAGCTGGATGTTTGACCCACTAAGCTGAGAGAGTTTAGAGCTCAGGACACTGAAGCCCATCACAAAGTGTGAGCTCGTCAATGTAGGACAACGCATGGTAAAGCTAATTTTCCCACAAGACGCACAATAACTGTTTAAAATCAATCAATGGTTGATTAATTGAAACACACAAGAAATAGCTCTTCAAAATTAAAAGAAATACACGGGGAAGACGTCTCTCCTGTGGCGTGCTTTTAAGCTGGTGGTGGGATCACAATTCCCATACAACACATAAGGGGTGCGTATTTTTGTTCTATTGTTAGTGTCAATACCTTCAATGGTACCAACAAAGGATGCTTACAACCACCTTAAAGGGAAACTCCGGTTTTTTGACACCTGGACCTTATTTTTAGGTGTGTGCATGCTGATATACTCACTCAGACAAACATTGTGCAGCTCGGAGTCCTTCAGAAGTTATTTAGATCCAACCGATTTAGCCGCACTTAGCGGGGGCCACGGCAAGGGAGCTTCAGCGCGGGACATAATCTCTGCAAAATCGCTCGTCTCTACCACAGCCCGGTTTGTCATTGCAGAGAAATCCTCCAGAGTAGTCAGACATATATTCCTGGATAGATCCATATGCTTGTCAGCCGGTCTCAAGTCCCAGTCTGAGCAGCTAACACACTCCTTTTCTGTTGCTATAGGCGAACACTGTCCACAAGCGCACACCAGTTCGCATTGAGTCGTGGACGTGCTCCTGTTTGTTGTTCTCGAGCCAGCTGTTTGTCTTTCTCCCTCCGCATTCTTCTTTCATGGAGCTCCTCGTCCGTGTACTCAGACTCAAACCGGTCGTCGTAGTCTGACTCTTCGGCATCAGATAAATATTCTGCCATGTTGCTCAGCAATGCCGGCTAAAAGTAAGTCAGCTGTACCTTTGTGTCGCGCGGCTATGACGTCATCAAAAGTTTGTTTACCAGGTCAGCTGACCCACCTGAAGACGGTAGACGAGCTGACTTTATGATAACACTGGCGATGGATGAAAAAATATAGCCGAAATGAGCGATTTTGCAGAGATTATGTCCCGCGCTGAAGCTCCATTGCCGTGGCCCCCGCTAAGTGCGGCTAAATCGGTTGGATCTAAATAACTTCTGAAGGACTCCGAGCTGCACGATGTTTGTCTGAGTGAGTATATCAGCATGCACACACCTGTAAATAAGGTCCAGGTGTCAAAAAAACAGAGTTTCCCTTTAACCCTAAATGCTTTCCTCTACATCATTTTACATTTGTCATGATCTGCCATTGTATGTGGGATCATTTACTTCACCAGTTTATCCGAGCAACAAGGACGTGTTTAGGGAGGGCATAAACTTTCAAAAACAGAAGGCGGCTGAATAATTCTGTTAATCACATTGATTACGGGCCAATCAGATGATGGTGTAGGCTGTCGCATCTGCAGTGGAATAAAGTCTTTAATGCAAACAAATCCATCCAGCAAACTCGCGCTGTAACCTGTCAGGGGAGGGGCAAAATGACCTTTTCAATGAAGACATGTTTTCAGTGTTCTGTGTCATTCATGTGATGAAGAAATATCATCCAAATAAATAAATAAAGTAGGCAGCATCTACGCCTATCTTTCAAGCTGTTATTGTTTACAAGCTTGAAGCTTTCTCCCGCCATCATCGACCGAGCACTACCTCTCGGCAAGGCAAGTTTATTTGTAGAGCACAAATCGTACACAAGGTAATTCAGAGTGCTTTACAGAACAAGAAAAATACATGAAGATCACAATATAAAATAAAAACAAATAAACATTATAAAATGAACTTTGAAAAGAGAAGAGTGCAGATAGAACTATAGACTGAGACCAGTCGCTCTGCCTTGGGGCTTTGCGAGACGAGTCTAGCAGAGAGTAGAGATATGGACTCATGCAGATCCAGATGCACTTCAAGTAGGGCTGGGCAGTATAACGATTTAATAGATTAATTTGAATTATTTTCTGCAGAACACTTAAAAATTAAAAATCAAGAATATTTTTCTTTCTCTTACTTAAATTGCAATTAGTTGCAAAGTTTGAAAAAATATAAATACTGAAACTTTACAGTTTTCATGATGTAGACCTGTAAGGTTTTGTTTTTATCGGCTATTTCTTTATTTATTCTGTTAGATTAAATATTCATCAAAGAGAAACATGTTAACAAGCTGTGAAAATCCCTCAGCTTTCAGTGTTTATGGAGGCAAACCTGCCTGCGTTAGAACTACATAATCAACATTTTATAACACACACTTTAATTTTAAGAGGGAAACTGATTGATTTAGGAAAATATTTTGACAACATAAAGGTAGAACTTGATTTGTGTCATTTTTGTGTCACTTGAGTTTTTTTTTGCTTTGTGAGGAAAAAATTGATTAAAATCATGAATTGAGTTTTGTGGGGAAAAAAATCTGGGATTTTATTTTTAGGCCATATCGCCCAGCCCTAACTTCAAGGTGAGGAAATTTGAGTCCTGTGTCAATAAGCTCCTTTGTTAACTTTAGAAGTGTACAAAGAGCCAGAGCAACAGCACACATCTGTTAAAATGACGAAAACATCTTATTTTTAACTTAAAGTATAGATGAAGCAGAGTGACTGACTGCTACAGTGACAATCTGCTCAACTCGTCCAATCTGTCCACTCAATTTGCCTCTTTTCTCTCCGTTATCGCAGCTGGCTTTGAAGTACAGGGTCATTAGCTTAGTGGTAACTGATGTCAGCTGCTGCAGAAGAACAAACTGAGTAAAGACAGCAGAGTAAATGGGTCAAGGATGCCCGGGGCATTTGACCACTCTTTTCTGCAGAGGAAATCCTCCTGAGTTAAACTAACAGGTTACAATCCTGACTGTGAGAGCACACTTCATTAATAATGCTGTCTCAAGACCCTGGTGGGTTTGAGGGTTGCGTGTCTCTGCCGATGAGTAAGTGGGTAAGTGAACTGGCCTGAGGTTTTCTCACGCACTGGGACAACAGCAGAGCAGAGGAAGACATAAATAGATGTTCACAGCACATGGATCCATTCAGGGCATTGCATCTTCAAACTCATTTCATACATCTTTTTCTGAAACACAACCACTTGAGGGGCTCTCTGAGTGTGGGAACTACTTTGTTCTTAAATAATGCAGAAGGAGGAATGCTATCTTCCCCCTGCCCTAACCAGAGCTCTGAGAGATTTCTGTATAAAACATGGCTTATATACTGTAGATTGTGGGCAGGCAGTGAGTGAATTAGGTGGGTCTTAACATTACTGATACAGATGTACATTAGTGTTGACGAAAAACTGGGGTTCAGTTTAAACAGTGCAATAACTAATGTGTTTAACTCCTGTTGTAAAATGTGGTACGTTGCAGAAACTCCTGCTCAGAATTCAAAAATCAATCAAAGCAAACACGTTGCTATCACAGTTTTGGGCCCACTAGGGGCACTATGCAACTGAAATCTTAAGTAAAATGCTGGCAAAGCTAAACAGCAAAACTAAGAAAACAGTGCGACTCATGACCACTTTCTCATACATGTGCAGGGCTCCAGACTAACTTTTTGCATTGGTTGCAATGGTGCACCTAAAAATTTTTTAAGGTGCACCAGCACAAGAATTAGGTGCACCCAAATTTTTCAGTCACCTTTAATGCCAAAAGGTCACCATTAGCTCTCTCCATAACTTTTATATAATGTAAATGACTTTTAAACAAGAATAAGATGTAAAGAAATATGTGTCTTTACTTGAAGAAAATTGTATATTAAAAGAAAAAGAGCTTTAAGGTGCTTCACTGAATGAAATTGACAGTTTCAAACTAAAACATTACGCAAAATAAAACATTTCCAAATAAAAGTGCTCGTGCTTAAAGTGCTTACTGAACTGAAATTTAACATTTCAAACTCAAACATCTCAACTTGTATAAAATCTTTCAGAAATAAAAAGAGCTAATGTTTAAGGTGCTATAATGAACTGAAAAATGAAAAATATCAAGATTGTAACGACCAACAACATAACATTTGCCTTAACTGGACGGTCTTATTCTCCAGTAAATTCACTCACCTCTGTGCCTGTGTGACTGATTACTGGAATAAGGGCTCAGTCAAGGTGAGCTGCTGTAGGTGTCAGGTTCTTGTTATGGGAGAAAACTCTTCCACCATTTTGCAGCACATGTCAGTTTTCTCCATATTTGTTTCCCTTCATCAACATCTTCCTTCAAAATCTCACACCATAGAAGCACTTTGGTTGATCAGATGTTCACTGACTGTACTCGTAAGTCACAAAATCCTCCTTTATCTGCAGCCACAAAAGTGTCTTGTTTGGTGACAATATTCTAGTGTGGTGGTCCGACGCTGTCTGCAGCAATGCTGTGCCCGAGGCGTTTACATGAATCTGTTACTGATCTTCAAACTTTTGTTGATATGTATTTGTGAATGACTTTTTGTAATTACAAAAGTCATTTTCCAGACCATGGTGAGGGCCAGAAATGATCACTGGTGGGACAGGTTTGGCCCGGGGGTTGCTTATTTGTCAACCCCTAACCCATAGTGTTTTACATGTCTCTGAAAAATCAGTGACTTTTCCCCAAAACCAAACGCCAACAGTTTTCAGACATACAAAGCTATTCTGTGAATACTTAACAACTTGTCAGTGGGAACACTTTGTGAAGACTACTGAATAAAAAACAGTCCTGAAACAGGTATTTTCTTTAAAGAAGAAAAAGTCTTTAAGTTTGGTTTCAGTTAATTATTAAAGTTGTTAATTGAACTGGTCAAGGTTTGTATAAGCCGTTGTGGTGTTGAGCTGTGGTCCTTGACCATAGTGAACATTACTATAGTTTATTCAAACCTCACAGACATAGATATTTTTCCAAATAAAAAAAAACAGAATGTTACTGTTTTCAGTTTTTAAAACATTATGAATGTTGAGTATAGATTTCAGCTGAAATGCTGTGGTAGAAATTTGATAGTTCTCCAGTGGACCATGAATTTCAGCTAACAGCTGTATGATTAAAAACACATATGCACAATACAACAGTGTTGGTGCAGCAGCTATAACACCAACCCTTAGTAATACTTTAACCCTGTCATAAACCACTGGTATCACACATTTGATGGGATACCTGCGATAACTTACCCAGTTATAAAATTAACATTTGATGTAAATCACGACCATGAACAAATCCCAAACTTTGAATGAAGCAATGACTGCATGAATTTACAGATAAGATTAAACCAGGACCACAAGGATTAATATGCATCAGATGGTCACAGATTGAGTTATTTGGTGATAGAAACATTTAAAAAAACAGAAACTTAATAGTAAAAGTATTCTTACTTTGGATAGATGGCAGACATCTTTGCTGCTGCAAAACCAGGCTTACAGGCTCCTTCACTGAGATTTCCGTATTTATACTGCAGCTCCAAAGGCCTGTAAGAAATAGAGGAGTGAAGTCAAAGAATTCTAAAGGGTCTACAAGTACAAAAAAATAATCATAGTATCTTTTACACAAGCATTAAGTAAGGAGGGTAAAATTCAAAATGACTGTCAGATAAATGCTCTAATTCAAAGATATTATAGCCATAAGTCAAAGACTAAAAGCAAAACGTGAACAACAAAATATACTCACAGACTGCCATCCAGCTTCACAAGGAACCCCTGTTGGTCATACACTAAAAAAAGAAAGGAGAGGGGTCTGTTATATAAACTAAAACACATTTTCAGGTTATATATAAGGATGTGGAAGAGACATCTTTCTTATTATTGAGAGGAGGATTAAGTTCCGAGTGAAGTGATTCTTTAACACACTGTATACTGCATGCATCAATTCTTTTTTTATTTTATTTTTATCAGGGACATCAAAAATATTCCATGTTACATGAGACAAAATGCATACAAGTGCATAATGGATGTATAAATCAAAGACAGTGTGATTGACTCATACTTCTATGTCTCAACAGTATACATGTATCAATTCTATGTATTCAATTCACCATGTTGAATGCTTTGGCAATTTCTCAAATAAGACATGCTTATGTACTTAAAAGTTTTGGACCTTTTAAATTACAAACCCAAAAAGGTTTTGTTTGGTCGGTCATGATTATTTCTCCCTCAGTGTTTAGTCTGGATGGTCAACAAATTGTCTGTGTGTAATTGTGTATATCATGACATTTGCTGTGGTCTCAGGCCACCCTTTAACCTCTTCCTAACTTCCAAATCAGCCTCAGTTTAAGGAACTTCATAAAAAAAGATGTTAAAGTTGGCTGTAATAGGTCTTCTACTGTATTCATCTGTAGACACTGACAGCAAAATAGAAACCACATGTAAACGAGCTCAGTTTCTACAGCAGATTGCACCCAGATGATTAATTTATTCACCCCATATTCTCCATCTAGATACAGCTGAAAAATGCTGTAACCAACAACTGATTTCTTTCTTAAGCAATGCTTATCATTTAACCCTCATAAACACCAGGGTTCCCCACTCTTTTCTAGATATCACTTTCCAGGATTTTTCCAGGACAAATTGATCATATGACACCTACAGATTCCATTTTCACCAACTGAAGTTACAATGTCTCTAGCTAGCTCCACCATATGATATAGAAGTGAAAATGCATTATTTCTAACTCTTGGGCATAAAAATTGTCTGCAAGCTATTTGTCTTAACCTAGCTCTTATGTAGTGTCTTACTACTGTAGATTTATGGTTTAAATGTTTCTCTTTTTTATATCTTTCTTAAGCTGCTTTTTTTAATAAAGATATTTTATTGATTAACTTTTAAGAAGCCCTCGCTTTATTTTACCATTTTGCATTATTTATTTGTTCACTGTTGTATTTTGTTTTAAATTTTATTCCTTAACTTGCATGATTTTACCTACTTTTTTACTATTTTGTTTGTAAATTTTTGTTCACTAACAAGGTAGGAGGAAGCTAAAATTTTTTCCAGGACATTTGCGTTTTTCCTCAAGACCCATATGTTTTCCATGACTGAAAACCTGGTTGATAATTTTCCAGGTTTTCCAGGACATGTGGGAATCCTGCCAACAGTTCAGGAGTCGTGCGTAAGGAAATTATTTTTTAGAACACCTCATTTAAAACAACAGTTGAATTCTGAATGGTAGGACAGTTCATGAAAAGAAAAAGCTAAAAAAACCAACAAAGCTGAAGACTTTCTTCCTGAATATTGACAATAACTGCTTTGACATCATCCTCTGAAAATTCCTTAGAATATCACCCATCAGCCACTACCTTCCACCTCCCTCTGGTGCCACTGTTATTTAAATAGTCCAGCTTAACTTTCATTTGTAGAGCATGTTCACAATAACTGATATTCAAAAAGACGTCTAGTTTTCACATACAGAGTACCTTTGGGGAAGTTGCCTTCTCCATCTGTCTGAGATGCTCTGTTTTAGGCTGAAACTATTGACAAAACAATGGTAAGGGGTCACACTGGTAGATCTGTTTGGGACAAGGTGTCTCAGGCAGCTACTGATGCTGCGCATAGATGTACTCTACCAGAGGACATGTGTAAAACTCCACAAAGTATTTAATAGGAGTTTCAAAAAGGTAACAATCATACCTGTTAACCCCCCCCCCCCCCCATATAATAATAATCACTTAAAAATTCTCATTTTGATTCTGTTGTATTATTCAACATCGCTCTTCTTTGTAATCATTATAAATGTTAATGTGAATATGAGATTATTACTCTTTTCATCCTTATTATTGATTATACTTCTATAAAAACTGTCACTACAATCATACAGACATGAGCACCCTCATGAAAATGAGATGCTGCATCCCAAGGGGTGAACCTCCAAAGAATACATATTTAGCAGAGACAAATATGACAAAGTCAGGTCTAAGATTGGCCAATGGATCTGTTACTAGCTTTAGTTCTTACTTTAGTCCACTTGTCTCCGCACACCTCCCTTCCTTAACCAACAGTTTTAGGTGGAGGCTGTTCATCATGAGACTGGGATCCACAATGAACATTTCCAACTGCTAAACAGAGGGTTTTTCTTTTGGCCATGGTGGATTCATATTGGGTTTTTTATGTACAGTATGTATGTGCAGTGTTTCCTCTACATTCATTTAGGAGCGGCGGGCCGCCGCTCCTAAATCCTACCCGCCGCTCCTGCAATTTAAAAAAAAAAAAAACTATCTTGCCCACAGTTGTGTCGCTATGGTTTGCTTACATTTAATAAAATGCATTTTTCCTCTCCGCTCTGAAAAAAGCCTCCTCCCTCGCTCCTCTTGTGCAACACCGATAAGCCGCGCGGCAACCAAACTGTCTCTCTGCAGGCAGAGTCCCCCCCACATGCAGTCTTTATTGAGGCTGCTGCCACCGCGGGCCGAGATGTAGCGGTGATTCAGCAAACGTCAGAGCAGAGGCCACCTAAAAGTGTCTCACAACACTCCCTGTCATAGAACGAGCCGATAACTTCTGAATCATTAATTCTCTTTAATAACAGACTCAAACAGCGTGTCATACAGTTAGCAGTTCTCTCTCAGTCTACACTTCCGTTACCCTCAGCCAATCCCAGGGCTCCCCCTTAGCAGCGTTAACATTACAAAGATCGTCTACTCTGAAGATGCTCACTCTGACATACTACTATGACACTCCCTTCCCTAAAAACAATTCAGTAGAAATGCTTCCTCACGTCCAGTTCTTCGATAGTACGATATGATTTGCTGCTGCCAGGCGACTACAGCCAGAAAGTTCAAAACGCTGGTTTCTGAGCAGCAGGATTTTCGGGCGGCAACCGCTTCTACCGCGGCGGTCCAAACCGCGTGCTGTCTGCCGCCTGTCCCTCATTGAAATGACTGGAAGCGGCGCGTTGTGTGATGGGGATGATGAAGACACACACACTACACATACAGACATACACACACACTCACAATCAGGCGGCGGATGAAGGAGCGACCATAACGGTAAAAAAAAATCTAATAAAAAAAAAACCAATTTAAACAAATATTAATGGATGACCTGAAGCTTACCAAACAATCTCCCCAAGCAAAAATCTCAGCATTTTTAAGCCAACTGTCCTTACTAAGACGGGAAGCACAGCTAGCAGCAGTGTAGGAAACTTTCAGCATGTAGTTTCTCCTCATTGTCAGTCACTTGCTATAACTTTATGATTCATCTTCTCTCCACCTGCTGAGCTTACATGGTTACATGAAATGTTACATTCTCCCTGTTTTTTTTTAAATACTTTTTATACTTTATGCAGTTTATTTTAAATACTTTTGAGAATGTTGTAGTTGTGTGCCCACAGTGCTCACTATTTATTCAGATCTAAATGCTCTTTGATATTATGGAGCATTATTGACAGACACCACCTGCAACCCCGAACCCGCCGCCCCAAGGCAATGAACCTAGAGGAAACACTGATGTGTATGTGTATGTGAATGTGGATTTTACATAAGTATACATGCATGTATTTGTATCCATAAATTGAAGAGTTTGTCTTCAGCCTACTCTATTGTAAAGTGTCAAAATAACACCTCTTGTGAATTTGTGCTACACAAATAATTATTGACTGACTAATAGAAACACTATCAACTGTCTTACTGTAAGCTTGTGTTCCTCAGTCTTCATTGATCCATTAAGCGTTACATTTGTTAAAAAAACTCCTTTAAACCCTTACTTGTCTGCAAGCTGGTCTTAAGTATAAAACATGTGCCAGTACAATGGTACTTTACTGTTGTGAATAATTTCAAAGTAGACTACAAAGTATCCGTGACCACAATGTCGGCACTGACAGAGAAACTACAAAACCACACGGCTCAGAATAGTCATGCTCACTTAAAGCTCTTACAAGGCTGGTTTGAAAAGACAAATCTACTGTTAAATATTCTGGCACATTCTGGTGTCTGACTGCCAGAAGTTTATAGAGTCAGTGAGAGCTTAAGTATGCCATATAATCATTTGCTTTGTTTCACCCCAACACATAATTTTGTAATCAGGGACAGATCCTGGTGAGCAGCAACCCAGCCACTGGCCAACCCTAAATCTACAAGCTCCCTTATGAACCTCAAGTGAAGTCTTCAATTTTAAAAGCAAGCCAGACAATCCAACATCACCTAAATTGCAAGCAAGTGCTGATGTGCCTGAGGCAGAAAGGTCATTTTCTCTGGCTATGGAAGCATTTTAACCTGCCACAACAGATGTACCATTCAATATATTTCATTAGTCCATCTGGGAAAGAGCCCATAGAAACTGTTTGGGGACAGCAGAATCTACAAGAAGGATATTCAGCTGGTGGTTGGATGAGCATTCCATGAATCAAGATGTACTAGGGGCCAATCAGATAATTTAATAGGCAGGCATTACAGAACATTTGCCACTCAAAACATGTAGGGAGTGAAGCAAAAAGATCCTTACTATGGAAATTTGTAGTGTTATTTGTTTTTCTTTTATTAAAAAAAGTCGTCAAGATCTGATGAAGCTGTTCCTGAAGCTGTTAGCATCTATGCTAATCCTTGCATGTGCAGTCAATTTCTACTGTCATCTCACTTTTAGCTCGTTCCTCTTCCAGCTCTGGTGGACTCTGACTGTGCTGTGCTACTTTGGGTCGCTCACAGTGGGTGTAGATTAGAGTTTAGCAGGATGGATCTGCCTGAGAACAGACAATGAATCAGGCAGGTCCAGCTGCTGTGCAAGCTTAAGCTTTCCCCCATCAGAAAAAAAAAATACTTTCTTACAATCAAAAGGGATATTTAGTGACGGTACATCTTAAACAGTCCACAGAAGCACTGCATCAAAGATTTCCAAACATTTTGTTGAGTTCTTGTGAAAGGCCAAAGTGATCTACATTTATTGTTTTAACATGCCAGTCAACCAAATCACAACCTTCACTTAAAGCTCGTTGTTAAATCAAGTATAATTTGAAAAAACAACCAATTAAAATAAAAGGTCAACACTTCGAAAAAAAAGGGTTTTGGGAAACAACTGGCATGAGATAATGACTTGCCCATAGAATAGACAAAAAATATAGATATAATTCATCAGGACATACGTTTCTTTATGTCACTTTCTAGACACCATATGCATATGAAGGGTAGCTAGGCTGTTGTGGCTGCTGAGGCTTTGAAGGGTAGCAGGGCCTTTGTGGTGGAGTGTAGTAAACAAAGTGCTTTAATATTAAAAACAAACAAACAAAGCTGAACAAAACAAGATTTTGCAAATTAATATATATGAATTTAAAGATATCCTCATGTATATAGGTGTACATAAAGGTGTGGTGTTTAAGTATATATGGATAGGTAATCAGATAGGTAGAGAGGTATTTATATGTGTATAAAAATGGGTAGGTGAATGTTTAAATAGATTTCATAAGCCCATGCAATCTGCTTTCATCGTCTATTGAATACAAGTCAAATATGCAACAGGGAATAAGGGGTAGGACCAGATAAGTTTTACTTCTTCCTACTCCTTTTCCAGCATGTAAATTGTAACTTCCGATGAATATTATCTTTTTTCTTATTTCCTCTTATTTTTTGTTTTGTATACATTTTTGTTGTTCATATTTTCGAAATAAACAAATAAATAAAAATAAATTCAGAATCTGCAAAGATACAAGGTTAAAATGTGATTAAATCTTTAATTATTTAAAAGCAGTAGCCGATGATTGCTAAATAACTGTGGCTCTATTCACATTTTAAGAAATACAAAATAATGACGGGAGTTATCCCTTCATTAAACATTAGAAATGGGCCCAAATGAGTAATTGTCAATTCTTTTTATTTACTTTTATTATGTCTCAGGTACCTTCAGGAAACAACATCGGATACCTATGACAGACTGTGGATTGAAATGGACTGGCGCCCCCATCTGGTCAAAAGTTATATGAGCAGCTTCAGCAGCTGGAAAGGCCTTGTACTAAACAGAAACTACAAGAGCATAACTTGGCCCAAAAAGATCTTAATAATAATTATCATTATTCATAGTTCATGAAAACCTCTTATAATGTTCAAAATGTTAAACCAGCAGAATGTGTAGTCTATTATGAGGAGAAAATACTACAACAGGTATGTCTTAAATCTATGTAGACAGTAGAGTTTTGCATAACTAAGAACTGTGAACTAAAATCTGATAATTAAAGGACCAAATCGTATATTTTTATTATTGTAACAATTTTATTTTTTTCAAATTTGTTTTTTTTTGGAGATAAAATCATTAAGTCCCAGTTCAGATCTAACGTTCAGTAGTGGTTGAAAAGGAAGAGTTCAGGTTAAAGAAATCATCAGGGTGTCATCAGAAGTTACCTCATAAAATTAAACCATTTTTCCTTCTTTCTTCTAAAGCTCAACAACAAAGTCTGTGTGAGGGAAACACAGGAGACATAAAAGGACTTTGGCTTTGGAAGATGCCCGCTTTGATTTCAATGTCTGACCGTCAAGTCAAATCTTAGCTTGAGGTAAGACTCAAAAGTAAGATTTGCTATAAACTGTGGTATGGCACCTGCCCATCTCCTTTATGAAATATCAGTGGAGGCAGAGATAAGAAACAAATGCTTTATCTTACAGAAGATTGGTTACTGTGACTCTCAATAAAACAAATGGGTTTAAGGCTATTTAGCTTTTATAAGAGCTAATTCAAATGTACACCCCTGATCAAAATCTTAAGACCGGTTTAAAAATTGCTAGAATATGCATTTTGCACATTTGGACCTTAATGAGGTTTTAAATAGAGCCAAAATATACAAAAGCAAGAATGGGGAGTGTGACAAAAAGCACTTTGAAAAAGTCATTTATTGAAAATAACAAGTAAACTGAAAATAGGCTGTTTATCAGCTGATCAAAAGTTTAATACCACAGGCTATTAAAGCCAAAATCTGCTCAAAATTTTCATTTTCTGTCAGGCATTCACACGGTCACGCCCTCATGATGGCTAAAGCTAAGAAGCTTCCTCTTCTTGAACGTGGGTGGATCGTCGAGCTGCTTAAGCAAGGCCTCTCGCAGCGTGCCATTGCTGCTGAGGTTGGACGCAGTAAGACCCCTCTTGTAGTGATAAATAAGAACGGTGGAGCGACTCATTACTGAATCCTACTGAGAAAAATTTTTGTTCTGGTTTGGAGAGTAATTTGTAATTTTTTGAGCGATGGTCTTAAACTTTTGAGCAGCTGATAAACAGCCTATTTCAGTCTACTTGTTGTTTTCAATATTTTACCTTTTCAAAGTGCTTTTTGTCACACTCCCCCTTCTTGCTTTTGCATATTGTAGCTCTATTTAAAACCTCATTAAGGTCCAAATGTGCAAAATGCATATTCTAGCAATTTTTCAACTGGTCCTAGGATTTTGATCAGGTCTGTATGTGAGGCATTGCTCTCACTTGAAAAATGACATTTATGGAGAAACAGACCTCACATAACACATTTGCAAACATACACAGTGTGAAACCACCATCTTTTCCCCATTTTAATCTACAGGTGTTGAACTAAAAATGGTTTATTATCTGTCATTTAAAGCAAAGACTTACTGTACCCTCCCCTGAGCCACCGCCCTCCCCTGAGCCACCACCTTATCGTGGTGGGAGGGTTTGCGTGCCCCGATGACTCCAGGAGCTATGTTGTCGGGGGCTTAATGCCCCTGGTAGGGTCACCCAAGGCAAACAGGTCCTGGGGGAGGGGCCAGACAAAGCGTGGCTCAGAAGACCATTATGATGAAGAAGAATATTGGATCCAGGTTTCCCTTGCCCGGACGTGGGTCACCGGGGCCCCCCCCTGGAGCCAGGCCTGGGGGTGGGGCTCGCAGGCGAGCGCCTGGTGGCCGGGCCTACGCCCACGGGGGCCCGGCCGGGCCAGCCGCGAAGAGGGACGTGGGACCCCCCTCACATGGACCCACCACCCATGGGAGGGGCCGTAATGGTCGGGTGCAGTGCGAGCTGGGTGGCGGCCGAAGGCGGGGACCTTGGCGGTCCGATCCTCGGCTGCAGCGTCTAGCTCTAGGGACGTGGAACGTCACCTCGCTATCGGGGAAGGAGCCGGAGCTGGTGCGCGAGGTTGAGCGGTTCCGACTAGATATAGTCGGACTCACCTCGACGCATAGCGTGGGCTCTGGAACCAGTCCTCTTGAGAGGGGTTGGACTCTCTTCTTCTCTGGAGTTGCGGGTGGTGAGAGGCGTCGGGCTGGGGTGGCAGTTCTTGTCTCCCCTAGGCTCGAGGCCTGTACGTTGGGGTTTACCCCGGTAGACGAGAGGGTAGCCTCCCTCCGCCTTCGGGTGGGGGGACGGAACCTGACTGTTGTTTGTGCTTATGCACCAAACAACAGTTCAGAGTTTCCACCCTTCTTGGATTCCCTGGAGGGGGTGCTGGAGGGTGCCCCTTCTGGGGATTCCTTCGTTCTGCTGGGGGACTTCAACGCTCACATCGGCAATGACGGTGTGACTTGGAGGGGTGTGATTGGGAGGAACGGCCCCCCCGATCTGAACCCGAGCGGTGTTCTGTTACTGGACTTCTGTGCCCGTCACAGATTGTCCATAACAAACACCATGTTCAAGCATAAGGGTGTTCATATGTGCACTTGGCACCAGGACACCCTAGGTCGCAGTTCGATGATCGACTTTGTAGTCGTATCATCGGACTTGCGGCCGCATGTTTTGGACACTCGGGTGAAGAGAGGGGCGGAGCTGTCAACTGATCACCACCTGGTGGTGAGTTGGCTCCGATGGTGGGGAGGATGCCGGTCAGACCTGGTAGACCCAAGCGTGTTGTGCGGGTCTGCTGGGAACGTCTGACAGAGTCCCCTGTCAGAAAGAGTTTCAACTCCCATCTCCGGGCGAAGTTTGACCATGTGGCGGGGGAGGCAGGGGACATTGAGTCCGAGTGGGCCCTGTTCCGGGCCTCTATTGTGGAGGCGGCTAATCGGAGCTGTGGCCGAAGGTGGTTGGTGCCTGTCGTGGCGGCACACCAACCTGCTGGTGGACACCAGAGGTGAGGGATGCCGCTGCTGAAGAAGGAGTCCTATCGGGCCTTTTTGGTCCGTGGGACTCGGAGGCAGCTGACGGGTACCGCTGGCTAAGCGAATGCAGCTTCGGGTTGTCGCTAAAGCAAAAACCCGGCATGGGAGGAGTTCGGAGAGGCCATGGAGAACGACTTCCGCGCCGAAGAGATTCTGGACCACCATCCGGCGCCTCAGGAGGGGGGAAGCAGTGTACCGTCAACACTGTCTATGACGGGATGGTGCGCTGCTGACCTCAACTCGGGATGTTTTGGATCGGTGGAAAGAATACTTCGAAGACCTCCTCAATCCCACCAGCACGTCTTCCAGTGCGGAAGCAGACCTGGGGGACTCTGTGGTGGGCTCTTCTATCTCTGGAGTTGAGGTTGCCGAGGTGGTCAAGAAGCTCCTCGGTGGCAAGGCTCCGGGGGTGGATGAGATCCGCCCGGAGTTCCTCAAGGCCCTGGATGTTGTAGGGCTGTCTTGGTTGACACGTCTTTGCAACATTGCGCGGACATCGGGGACAGTGCCCCTGGATTGGCAGACCGGAGTGGTGGTTCCTCTTTTCAAGAAGGGGGACCGGAGGGTGTGTTCCAACTACAGGGGGATCACACTCCTCAGCCTCCCCGGGAAGGTTTATTCAGGGGTACTGGAGAGGAGGGTCCGTCGGATTGTTGAACCTCGGATCCAGGAGGAGCAGTGTGGTTTTCGTCCTGGTCGTGGAACTGTGGACCAACTCTATACTCTCCATAGGGTCCTCGAGGGTGCATGGGAGTTTGCCCAACCAGTCCACATGTGCTTTGTGGACTTGGAGAAGGCATTCGACCGTGTTCCTCGTGGGATCTTGTGGGGGGTGCTCCGAGAGTATGGGGTAGCGGGCTCCCTGTTACGGGCTGTCCGTTCTCTGTATGACCGGTGTCAGAGTCTGGTTCGCATTGCCGGCAGTACATCTGAGTCGTTTCCAGTGGGGGTTGGACTCCGCCAGGGCTGCCCTTTGTCACCGATTCTGTTCATTACTTTTATGGACAGAATTTCTAGGCGCAGTCAGGGCGTTGAGGGGTTACGATTTGGTGACCTCAGGATCGGGTCACTGCTTTTTGCAGATGATGTGGTCCTGTTGGCTTCGTCGAACCGTGACCTCCAGCTCTCACTGGATCGGTTCGCAGCTGAGTGTGAAGCGGCTGGGATGAGAATCAGCACCTCCAAATCCGAGGCCATGGTCCTCACCCGGAAGAGGGTGGAGTGCTCCCTCCGAGTTGGGGAAGAGATTCTGCCCCAAGTGGAGGAGTTTAAGTATCTCGGGGTCTTGTTCACGAGCGGAGGAAGGGTGGATCGGGAGATCGATAGGCGGATCGGTGCGGCGTCAGCAGTAATGCGGGCTCTGCACCGGTCTGTACGGGTAAAAGGAGCTGAGCCGTAAGGCGGCTCTCGATGATCGATCTTCACCCCTATCCTCATATATGGTCACGAGCTCTGGGTCGTGACCGAGAAAACGAGATCACGAGTACAAGCGGCCGAAATGGGTTTCCTTCGCAGGGTGGCTGGGCTCTCCCTTAGAGATAGGGTGAGAAGTTCGGTCATTCGGGAGGAACTCGGAGTAGAGCCTCTGCTCCTACGCGTTGAGAGGAGCCAGATGAGGTGGCTCGGGCATCTGGTCCGGATGCCTCCTGGACGCCTCCCTGGTGAGGTGTTCCGGGCACGTCCCACCGGAAGGCGGCCCCGGGGTAGACCCAGGACACGCTGGAGAGACTATGTCTCTCGGCTGGCCTGGGAACGCCTCGGGATCCCCCGGGAAGAGCTGGACGAGGTGGCTGGGGAGAGGGAAGTCTGGGCTTCCCTGCTTAGGCTGCTGCCCCCGCGACCCGACCACGGATAAGCGGGAGAAGACGTGAGACGTGAGACGTGAGACTTACTGTACCATTGATTTGAGGCGATATTGCTCAGCTAAGGTTCACATAACTTTCACAAGACAACAAACAACTATGAAGCCATGCCCACCTAAGCAGGCTAAAATGAGAGAAAACCAAGAGACCAACCAATCAGTGCAGTCCAACTGAACAGACTTTTCATCGTCCAGTCGTGGAAAATAAACAAACATAAGAATCTCGCAGCCTTCACTAACACTACTGCCCCCAAAACACCAACTAACAGTACATAGACAGTGATCCTTATGAACACCTATTTAAGCTGTTATGATGAGGAACATGTTTCCCTTACATCTGAAATGTGTTTACCAAATCATGTCATTACTGCACAAAGCTGTAGATGTTTTCTGTTAGCTATGCAAAGAGGGAAGCTCTCCTCTGTAAGTGTAAAGACTGTGCTGTTTTAGTGGTTGAACAAGGTCTTCAATGCAGTTTGAAGGTCAAAAGTTCCAAGTAGTTACGGGTTTAACTTACATTCTCATTTACCAAGGCTGCTGCAGTACATCAGCAAGCATTATTAACAGGTGGAAAATAAAAAGTTTGTGTTACAGCTCAAAAAAAAAGCACAATAGTTGCTGCCACTCCTCTCAGTTTTTTTGCTATCCAGGCCTTCATGCCTGCCATGTGAATGAAAAGCTTTGAACAACTGTGATAATCAGTCTTTGTCCATAGTGTCTATTTAACTTGGGTGTTTCTTTGTGATCTCTGCACTACATGTTAAGTAAATACTGGTATTATGGGATCATCTCACGTTATTGTTTGTGTTGGAGATGTAGCCTGTGTCAGTGACAAGTTTCAGAGGTAGTGAGTTCATTACCTGGCGAGGCAGCTTACACTGGTCAATGAAATGACTCCACAAAAATGATCTTTTATATTATTATAAGCATTAAGCCCACTTATCACAGGCATACTCACATGATTTGTGGTTCCAGCCCCGTAAACTGATCCTCCCTGAAGAGTAGTAGAGGAAACCCAAGGCCAGCATGGAGCACAAGCCCAGGAGGAAGTTGCGAGTTGGTTTCATTCTCATCCCCAGTTAGAATTCATGGCACTTCCCCGACTGGAGCCTATTTAAGCAGAAAAAGAGAGTTGGTTACATGCCACATAAACAGCTTCAGTTAACACATTTTCCTGCAGAGGATGAATTTAAGTTAACTGTTTATCCAAAGCCATGACTTATGTTTGTTGAGTGAAATGGAGACTGGTCATGTGTCAAGTCCATGTCTTACAGAGAGGTCAAATAAGGGCAGTGAATATTTACCCTCGAGTCCACTGAAGCAACAAAACGGAACAGGAAATCCTGGTAATGCTACTGCTGTTTGTTTTCTCCCTCCATTCGGCTCAGCTGCTTGTTCTATCTGATCATAACATCCTTGTTTGTTCAGGTCAGAATCATTTTTTTGGAAATTGAGTTTATCTTAGGTTTGGAAGGTGCCTATGTGCACATTCAGCATCAAGACACACAAGGTAGAATGGCACTTACACGATAGTATAACTTTAACTTTACTTTATCTGAATCACCATCAAAATCTGAACATTCCTCCTTGTGCCATGAGCAACATTTCCTAAAATTTTCATTAAAATCTTCTAACCTTCTGAGTCATCTTGAACACAGACAAAACCATGTAAAAACAAAACCTCTTTGGCAGAAGTTAAATTTCACCTATGCTGACCCAATGTGTTCAAAAACATGCACCTGACACTCCTTTGTCCATATTCTTGAACTAATAACAGAAAGAGATATAACAGTGGAGCATGCCAACTAGAAAAACTTGACAATATCTCAAACAAATGGCAGAAACTAAATCAAACTACAACCCTGAGTCAAAGGAGTTTCCTCGCTACCAAAGTCTATGATTCCCTCATCATATTTCATCTTTATAACTTACCCTATAAACTTGCAGTCTATGTTTTCCCCCAGTGTATAAGCTATGTGTATATTGCTTAAGACAAACTGATTTTAAAGTGTCTGTCAACTTCTGATAATTATATCACTACACATTGTTGACACAGCAGTAGAAACAATTTAGGTACAAGTGTCTTCTCAAAGCACATCGACTGCAGAAGATGGGGATCAAACCCCTTCCCTCTGAATCAGACTACTGACTTTATCTCTGATTCACAGTCTGCCCACGTTAGTGTATAATATTGTTTGTTTTATTAAGGCACTGATCTCCCTTTCCTCTCTGATTCTTGTCCATCATAACCCATACACAGAATGTTTGAATTAACAGCAGCAAACCAAATTGTGTGTATTGTTACAAAACAATAATCTACAAGATCAAATGGACTGTTTGACACATCCATGGGACAGATGTGAAGTCTATCTGCCTAACATCTCTAGGGATGGGTACCTTTCACATTTGAACCGATACCATACCGATGCCCGGTACCTGGGAATCGGTATCAGTACTCACCGGTACCAATTTTCGGTACTTTTGCGTGTGTTTATGGGGTAATAAATATTAATTTGTTTAATATTAAGATCTCAAATTTTTTCAATGTAAATTTACTTCTCAGTAGATAAAATTTATCACATTAATGTCTCTGAGAAAGCATTCAACAATACTAAGCAAGGATTTTGTCCATTATGAACTGTTTTAGTTAACTTTCATCTGCTTGAAAAACATTTTTATGACTCAGATTTTCTGAGATTTTGTCTTGACATACTACCATTATGGAAGGTATGAATACAAGTTTCAATACATGGCTTGCACGAGTTCTCACCATGCAAACACAGTATAAAGCGATAACCTAAAAGACCTTTTTATACAAGATGAAAAAGTTCAAAATTCTAACAAGACTAAGGAAGACAAAAATAACTATTTGAATAGGAAATAGTTGGAGACGTTGGAATAATATTTCAGAGATGTAAGATTTGTTTATGTTTTTAAAATTGGACAGTGTGCATTAAAGGACATTTACATGCAAATACATGAAATTATAGACTAATTTCCATCCCTAGTCCCATTGACAGGTTGGTGTCAACACATGCAACAAAACAAATATCAACCCACAGAGCATATTAAAAGACGAGCAATACCTAAACCCATATAAGGTTGACTTGCCATGTCCAGTCGTGGAGTTTTCAGTTCAGCTCAGTGGATATTGCTCAGGTCTCGGTGGTTCACGAGTCAGAAAAAGTTCTTTTGTTAAGTGAAAACGCGTGATGCAGGTCAAAGCTGTGGACCTTCAGATAATTGTATTGTCCAAATGCAATTCCTTGCTTGCACAGCTACTCCTCAGTTGCTTAAAGTCTCCTTGACTCAAAAACAAAAGGACATTACCACAACCCAATGACTGCATGTGTATTTGAAGGAGACATGAGTTTGAGGTACAAATGGCTGAATCCATTTTGTTCCATTACACTGAAAATTCTGTCAAACTTTGAGAAACTTGGAGGAAAATGGGACAGCAGTGTGGAGTCTGAGGAGGTGTTGAATTAACCACTAAACTGGGTGATAAGTGTCATTTACACTGAATTCAAGAGCAGTGTTAAGAGACAGAGTGTCTATAATAATGTGCGAATGTCGATACAAACACAGTGGGGACACAGGGCTAAGATTTTATTGAAGCTAGTAGCTAGCTAGTGCATCGTGTTTGGTTCTGGCGACAGCCTTAGTATAGCGATGAATAATGATAAACCCCGCTATTTCATCATATAGTAAAGGCCTAAGAAAAACAAAGCTATGGATAAGCATGTAACATACACTTGACAAGAGGACAATCACGAATTAAAGGCCAAATTGTGCTGAAAAAAGGGGGAAGCTAGTGAGCATTGCTAGCCTGCCATACTAGCCCAAAGCCGTCCAGAGTCTTACCAGACGTTAACAGCAGTTTGAAGCTGACCTCAGATCCGCCGGTGGCTGCTGCAGGCGCGTTGTACCCTAGCATCGGGTACGCGTTGGTCAACTTTACAGCCGGGTGAGAACATCCCTGCAATCAGCGGTAACGCAGAATTTTATCATCACTCTTGAGGGACAGACTCAGTGAGCCCCTCCCCTCCGTAAAGGCTGTAGGCTGCAGGGCTGCTCCTGTCCGCGGACAAGTTGCATGCAGCACACGGGAACGCGCACGGCTCCAGCGGGCACGACGAGAACTTTAGGAGACTACCGAGGGCCTACAGCAGGGGTCATCAAAAATATACAAGTCTATAACTACATACAGCAGGGGTCATCAAAAACAGATACAGGTCTATCACTACATTTACAGCAGGGGTCATCGAAAACATATATAGGTCTATAACTACATTTACAAAAGGGGTAATCAAAAACATATACAGCTCTTTAAAGGTCCTATGAGGAGAATCTATTTCCGGCGACATAAAGACTCTGCTACCCATGAGCACGCGTGGCAACTGTCATAAAGACGTGACCCAAGCCAAAGCCTGCGTTTGTTGTGATGCTAATAAATGCAGCTCGGACCTTCAGAACTCTGCATTGCTTTACAACTTCTTTTTTCAACAACTTACAGGAAGCAACAAGGTAATGTATCTCTTTCTAGTTACGAAGCAGTTGTTTTTGATGTGTGACAACAAGCAATTTTTGGAAAACTTAGTATCGTAGTTTTGTAGCCTGCTATATATCGCTACTTACGGCCCGGTGCTCTAAGACGTGTCCGAATAATATTAATTTGCTCTAGTTTTAATTGTCTTGTTCCCGAAGTTGATTATCCAGGCCAGTCCAGCCCTGTCCGACCAGACCACGAAGCTGATGCCTAAGTCACACATTCCCGTTTCTCATAGCGATTGTGCACGACTGTACACAAGTGACGAGGCTGGTGTGATCGCTATGATACGGGATGAAATGACTGTCTCACCCCTGGACACACCCCGTAAATACACAATCAGTAGCGCTTCTACAGTGCTTCGGGGCGTTCGTCCCTTCGCGTCCGTCGCTTCAGTTAGGTTAATACAGTGATATGACGAGGATTCCTTGAATTTTCATCCCGCTGACACCACGTCAGCCCCGCTCGAGCTCAGTTCGTGTCACGTAAGCCCTGACTGAGCCCCGTCGCTTGCGCCGTCTTGAACAGGACGCAGTCAGGGCACAAACGGATACATCCTTGTCAGTCATCCTCAAAAAGCTTTCAGGGTTGAGCCACAATCAGCCCGACTGAGCTCCGTACATGCCACGCTAATATTGTTCACATTAGGACTGCATTAGGCTTCCATCCCGCTATACTGAGAGCGGCGATTCTCCACAACAGTTTTGAACACTTCAAAACTGTCTGGACCTTTCCACGTTCCCTGCCATTCATCCACGACTATACAACAGTGATCAAGACCAAGTAGCGCATGCACCACGACCAAAGCACGTTTTATCAGGATTATGACAATCGTACACAATCGCCATGAGAAACGGAAATCTGTGACTGGGGCTTAAGGAATAGCATTTATAGATAACCTATTTTGATGCTATAAAACTCGTCTTAAAGTGTGTATTTCAATCAGGCATATATCTAAAAGTGAGACTTTTTGTAATTACTTAGAAACTCTTCATAGCATCTTTAACTACAGCAGGGGTCTTCAAAAATGCTTACAGCCTTTAACTACATAAACAGCAGAGGTCTTCAAAAATGTATACAGTTCTCTATCTACATATACAGCAGGGTCAGCAAAACTGTATGCAGCCCTTTTAAAACACAGGTCTTAAACTACATATACAGCAGGGGTCATTAAAAACATACACAACTCTTTCATTACATATACAGCAGGGGTAATCAAAAACATATAGAGGTCTTCAACTACACAGGTTTTGAACTACATGTTCAGCAGGGGTCATCAACAATAAACAATATGTACAGCAAGATGCATCGAAACATATACAAGTCTTTAACTTGATATACAGCAGGGGTCATCAAAAAATACAGGTAATCAGCTACATTTATTGGTCATGGAATACATGCAGCAGGGATCATCAACTTCATATACAGAGGGGTCATCAAGTACATATATAACAGGGGTCATCAAGTACATTTATTATTTATGTACACAGCATGAGTCTTCATCTTCATACATAGCAGGGGTTATCAACTACATATACAGCAGGTATCAATGTCAGCGTATACGTCAGCTACATATACGGTAGGGCTGGGTATTTCCAGCAACTTCACGATACGATACGATACGTATCCCGATACTAAGGCCACGATACGATACGTATCTCGATACATGTAAATTGTGAACTTTGACTATGCTATAAGCAAAATTCTTGTCAAGTTTAGTTTTTTCTTATAAGATGAAAAAGAACAAGGATGAGTTTTAAGTGGTTCTACAACTTAAGAGACATAAATTCAGATCCTCAAAGATGGTAGACCTAAGTTCAAATTTAGAACATATGCTTCATTATGTAGCTTGTCTTCTACCTTGAACTATGCCACTGTTAACATTACCCAAAGTGTATTTACAACAACTGTCAAAATATTTAAGCCGTATCAATTCTGTAGAATCCGTATCGATACACGTATCCCAAAGGAGTGCGATACGATATTTTGCCGTATCGATATTTTGAGCACAGGCCTAATATACAGCAGTCCAACTTTAGTCCTCTCCAGTTTATAACCATTGTAGATGTTCATGTTAATAATAATTAGATTAACCCTGGGGGTCCCCAACATCAATCAATATGCTTCATTCTGTGACACTCATTAATGTGGACCCCAACTAAGAAAAGGTTTGGATGAAAGGTTTTCAGGATGCATTTACTCTAAAACTGCAAGTTCGACCAGATGGTGGTGCTACAGGTAAGAAAATATCATCACCAAAACCAATAGGGCTCATACTCTTGTGGTTATTTATGTTGTCAGCAAATTTGAGAAGATTTAAATGAAAACTTTTGAAGACACATTCATTCTAATTTAATGGTTTGTCCTGGTGGTGGTGCTAGAGGACAGGTCAACTCACTGACAGTTTCTATTTTTAAGGGCTTATTTATGTATTCAACAAGTTAACAAAGTGCCTGACACAAAAACTTGGTCAACAGTTTTATGTAAATTATACCATTGGATTAGATTAGCCACAAGGGTTAAATGTGCTGGTAATATCTGAGGATAATAGGAGGGTTAATCACTCTATCTAGTCATGGATTATTTTGCTATAACAAATACCTTGAAAACTACACTACCCTAATGGTTCTTATAGCTCTAGTTTTCACTATAAAATGTTTTTAAAGGAAAAGACAAAGAAGATCCTCCAAATGCGCAAATAATTTATGCCTTCCAGTAAAGTGATGTCACATGTTGAACAAAAAAATAAGATTAGGGTTCGAAATTAGATATGGACCTGCATGAATAAAATCATCTGTGTAGCAGCAACCCCTCTACAGTCATCATACCTTCACACAGTCCTGACCTGAGGGGGCTCCACAAATCATTCTGAGATTTCACAGACAGGTTTAGATCAGAACAGCTCAACCAGAGGGAGCCCGATACCCAGAGGACGTAAAACACTAACTGTGGTCAGTTATCTGCTCTGTTTTATTTTTGTTTAACAGAACGTTAGACTTGCAGATGGTTAACAACAGTTAGCCACGGCTAATGGCCATTAACCGTTGCTTGCCCCTGTAAGCTGTTAGATGCTATGTTTAGCTGCTACATATGCTACGTCATAGCAGCGATGCTTGATATGGATTGGTCTGTGATGAGTGTGATGAGCCAAACGATTGTACAATCACAAGCTGCTGTCGTTTTTGAAGGTTTTGTCCCTGAAAACATTTTCACAGGACTCCTTCCCAGATGGATTAGTGAAATATTTCCAATATGGAACTGCCCATCACAGTTTTTCAACATGTGACCATTGAAAAACTGTGATGGGTGTAACGAAATTTCGTGCCACGAAATTTCACGAAATTAAAAGTGACGAAATAATATTCAAAGGCACACAAAATAAAAAACGTGAAGGGGCGCCGTGCACTACTGTGAGTTTTTTACCCTCCTCGCCTACCGTAGCAAAACACTCGCTTCAGAATGGAGGAAGACGAGGTCGAGGAATTAGCTGACGCTCCTTCGTCAAATAAAATAGGTTGTGTGGACCTATTTTGGCTTCCCTTGTAAAAGATGAGAGCAGGGGCATACTTACCATTAGGCAAACACAGGCAATTGCCTGGGGCCCCAAGATGTCCAGGGGCCCCCAAACATCTCACAAAAATGTATCATTAAAGTTTTCTTTGATTCAGTTATTATTATTTTAGTCTTAATTCACATGCTGTAGTATGAAGTAGAAGAGATCAACATCCATATTTTATAATCATGTCAGTTGACCTCATACATTTGATGTGATTGGCTTATGTTCAATCATGATATCCTGTAAAATACTTAAATTCATAACTTTTCAAACTATATGACACTTAGTATTAAAAGCTTATGGCCCAGGCACTGGATAATTTTGCACATGCATGATAAACTTCTTACTTATTTTTGCCGTAATTAAAAACATTTAGATTCAAAATCTTTTTTTGGTGATAAATTTTATTCATTGAATGTGGAGGACATAGAAACATGGGTATGTAACTCGTAACTTAAGCCGTCAGATAACTGTAACAGATTTCAAAAGCAGGACTAATGAACAAACCCGCCTTCTGTCAAAATTGAACTATATTACAAAATTTAAGGAAATTCATTTCATTTCGTTATGTTACCGGGTACAAGATTAAAATAACAATGCAAATGTATAAGCATACTGAAAACCAATGAAATACTGAGTTATTGACCTTGTTTGCTTTTCATATTATTATTTAATCTAATTTAATTTTAGTTTTTTTTTATTTACTACCCTTCATTTCTTCTTCTGCCCCTTTTTCCCCTTTTCTTGTTTGGTATCTTGTATCTTAGTTACTTGTTTATTTTTTCTCTGCACCCATTTCATAAGTTGGAAAAATGAGTAAAAATAATTTTAAAAAAATGTATCAGCACAGCACAGGGAAGGGCCCCAATGGCTGGGTTTGCCTTGGGCCCCCATATGACTAGATCGGCCCCTGGATGAGAGAACGGTGAGAAGATTGTGGACAAAACAACAACCGTGTGCAAAACATGCTGCTACAGTTCACCGTACACTGCAGCAAGTACAACTATCATGATGTACCATGATACCCTTAAAAGGTATCCTTTTTTAAGAAAATTATCATATCAAACATTTTGTTTTGAACTGGGGACAGGCAGCAACTGTATGTTTGTGTAAGTCTGCGTAAAAAACAATATTTGATTTTTGCATCTACTATTGAGTTGACAGAATTTGATCATATTTGAAGATCAGAAGTATATGCACTGTTATAGGCTACAGATTATAGTTCACAGTTCAGACATTTATAGATCTAAACTGTAGCTCTGAGGACTGCTATTTGTTTTCCTTTTCATTCAAGAATGTACTGATCCTGATTGTTACAACAACAGAGCACTTTTTATTGAGATTTTATGTTTGTATTTGCACAATGTCTAAATAAGGGGAAAAAAATAGTTTTTTTTTTCAAAGGAGCATTTATTTTGTACTGATGCAGCAATATTTTTTTGTATGTCTGCATTTGGAGGAAAATAAAGAAAATTAGATTTTTGCACAACTTCCTACTGTTGGAGATTTTCTATAATCTTTATTTTGTATCGTGAGTATTTCGTATCGTTTCGTGAGTTGACCATTTCATTACACCCCTATTACAAGCACATAAAAGAGAAAGAAAAGAGTGAGCTATCGTACTTGGTGCTATTTTATCTTATTCATCCAAAAGTGAGTGACCATCTCCTCCTAAAGGAGATCACTGACAGAAAGGTGCAGACCAAAACTCGTGACCAGGCCAAGAGACAAAGACAGCTTGTGATTTCTCTGATAATGAGGTGTAGGTTATTCTGGCACAAAGAGGTCAAAGTTGAAGGCATCTCTTTCTTTATATTGTGTGGATCAGTGAAACACCTTTGGTCTTCTATGATTACTGATTATATTTACTGTATTTGTCTGATGTCCTTTTGTGCATGATAAGCATTTTTCAGAGAGGAATAACACAATATAGATGAAACTCCATTTAATTTATGTAAAATATGAACAGCACAGTCTATATGTGATTAAAACATGTATACAAGTTTTAGGAGAACAAAGACCCATACAGTGTTGTACAAGGTGCATTAATACAAAGAGGGTTTTTGTCAGAACAACTTAAACGCAACATTAAATGCAAGTAAATACATCTTCAGTACATATAACAGTCACACTAGATTGTTTCAGAAAAAGTTGACTTCATAAAATGTTTTGATAATGTTTCATTTTTTTTAAGATACTAAGTTTCTCAGGCATTAAATTCAGCGTACTTTTGCATTAATCTTGAATGGATGTGGCACACGTGTAAATCCAGTTATTCCCTCCATATTAAGCTTTACTCCATCAGGAACAGAGAAAGAAAACTTCTGTAGTAATCCAACCAGAAACAGGAACAGCTCCATCTTGGCAAGACTTTCTCCAAGACACACACGTTTACCTGATGTGATCAAAAATAAAAATACCAACACTTGAAGAATAGAGTTCAGGGTAGATGTTACTTTCTGTAGTGAATCAAGCTTAAGTGTTTTTTAAATTTGCTGTACCTGCAGAGAAGGGCATGAAAGCTTCTCTCTTAACAAACTTTCCCTCAGAATTGAGGAAGTGTCCAGGGTTGAAGGTGTCTGGAGTCTCCCATTGACTCTTGTCAAACAGCACAGAGGTCAGAATGGGCATCAGGGCTGTACCCTAAAATAATGACAGCAAGAGAGAGAGATGACATCTTTATAAACAGCAGACGAGGTTTTACCTTAAGGCATGAACGACATCTGTGAAGAAAGTACCTTGGGGATGAAGTAACCACCCAGTGCTGTGTCCTTGACTGCCATTCTGAATCCGTTGAGAGGAAAAACATTTCCATATCTCTGGGTCTCATGGATGACAGCGTCAGTGTAAGGCAGATTTGGTCTGTCAGCCATTGTGGGCAGGCGGCTTTGCCCAATTACTCTGTCTATCTCTGCTTGGACTTTCTCTAAAATACAGCAACATTTATAAAAACCAACCATGAGACAATGCAAGACATGAAAAATAGTATCTTGATACTTTGATGTGTTAATGAGAGCTCATGATTTTGTCTCCTGTCATTTACATCAAAAGACTTCCTTTGTGGACTAAAGGATGGCTCGACTGAAAACAAATCATATTCTTCCTGGGTTAAGTAAGACATAAGCCTCACCTCTATGGCAGTGTTGCAGCATACTGTGATACACCCTGGATAAGTTATGTACATTACGTAAGATATCTGCCTGATTTTCTATGTTAACGTGTAATGCTTTAATTGTTGCAATGCTGAGGTTAAAAAACAAACAAAAATATTCCGTTTTAATGACCCTCAGCAGTTTTTCAGGTACATGTAGCAGGCCTATGATATAGGCTTGCATGCAAATTGTCCCAGCTTTGCTCTTGTGCTCCTCTTGATTTACTCAGTGCTTTACACTCATTCTGCTAATGGTCCACTTCATCAGCCTGTTGTGGTTATCTGCCAGTTTAGCTCACCTGTGAATATTGCTGCCTCTCATCTCCAGTGTTAAAGCCTGTCCTGTTCACTTACACATTACCAAGTTGTTCTTAGCCCCGAGGCAACACTAATTGGCGCTTTCCCCTGGTGTGATTTACCGGTTTCAACTGTGCCTGTCTCCTGCTTTTGCCCTTTGGATGTTTTGCTTTTCAGAACTATTTACTTGACATTTTTGCTGCCTTTGACATTCTTTGCTTTTAGATTCTGGACTTTTACAGCTTCCAGACATCTTACTGGTCTGAACCACATGTTTTTGTGTCCAGTAAGCTGTGTCCCTGAAGAAGCTTGGTGTAAAACACATTTACTGTATTTTTCTGTGTTCATATGCACTGACTCTCTATGTCATGTTAGGCCAACCCTGATTAACTGATACTGTAAACATTAGCATAACTGTTAGAGATGTTTGCATAAGCATTGGAACATTGACTGCACTAAATGATGATCAAAATGTTAGCATTGTTGTTGTCAAAATGTATGCTAACAGTTGACAGTCAGGATTTTTGCTGAGATGCCAGCATGCCTGTTGTTTGAACTAGCATAAATGTTAGCTCCTACATCAAAAATATCCAGAACGACATTGGCCTGTTAGCATTTTAACTTTTTTTTTTTTAATTGGACACTGATATGTTCACATAAGTTAAAATTATGTTAAAGCATTGAAGTGCTAGCATGTTTTCAAGACTTTTTGCTATACAATGATTTATTAGCTATATTGACATGTAGCATGGCTACTTGGCTGCGATCTTGTACTTTGTCTTTTTCACACTGAGGTAAAAGCAAATGCTTTTTCACCTACCCTGGATTTCTGGGTAATTGACGAGGTAAACCAAAGCCCACAGTAAAGTGGTAGATGTTGTTTCTGTCCCAGCCAGAAACAGATCCAAAGAGCAGACGGCCAGATTGGTCTCATCGAAGCCCAAATTGGTCTCTTTGTGCTATTCAAAAATGTTGAGAACATACAATGAGAATTATTTGACGGACTAAAGAGAACTTTAATTTTGTCCTCAGAACAGTGTAGGCGATGTTAACTCACTTTTTCCATTTCAATAATGAAAGCGTCTATGTAGTCCCTTGGATTGTTGTGGTCCAGGTCCTTCTTGTGCTTTTGAACCTCCTGCCCGAGGTATTCTTGGAGGATGCGAAATTGTCTGAACATCTTGTTGTGAGGACCTGGCATGTACTTCATCACTGTAGGGAAAGAGTCGTACAGCTACATACAAGACAAGACATGAGATTAACCCAAACATTATCTTCTACAGTTCAAGCATCAACTGCAGTAATACCCCAATATGTAGATTACAGATTGACCCACCCAACTCCATATAGAGCCCTCTAGGTGAAGAAGTTCGGACAAATATTTCAGCATAGTTTGGAAGTTGTGGTCATTGTAGTCAAACCGTTTCCTCATTACCAGCTGACAAATGATGTTTGATGCAGCTTTGTTTAGGTGGTTTGCTGGATTGAAAGGTTCACCTGTGGGAAAGGAGTGCAATTTGTAGTCAATGGCAGGATGCAGAAAGCCTTATACTGTAAGGTTGAAGTCACTGTGAATCACCTTTCTCATTCTCAATCACCTCCTGCAGGTGCCTGATTTCCTCACAGATACTTAGCTCTGTTGTACTTTTGCCAAAACCAAAATTACGTAATGTAGACAAAGCAAAGCGTCGCTGACTTCTCCATGTTTCACCGTTGCACTCAAACAGACCACCTAGACAAATGCATACAGATGAAACAAGGTCCAACTTTAACTCAGCCAGATGTTTCTGTGTACAATGCCTTGGGAACCAAAGAGTCATATGAACCTGATGTTCCAGAGTAAAATCTTCTCTGCATGGCATTGTCTGGTCGATCCACAAAGTCTTCACCTTGTGCCACGATACCATCCTTCACTGCTTTATATCCAGTCAAACACACCAATTTTTTTCTGCCAATGCGTACGCTGAATACATTCCCGTAAACGTCAGCCAGCTGTGGACAACACATGCATCAATAAATGAAGTAACAGTAACAAAAACCAATCAACAAAAAGACATAAAAAATTTGCAGTTTTTTTAAAATTGATGAGCAGTGTGCTCAGAGTACAGGATTACGGTTGAATGTAATATTTCAGGGGCATCAAATTGAACCGAGTGGCACATCAGAAATATAATTTCTCAATATTATGTACATTATACTGTATTATATCCAAATTGGAAGATTATTTTTCGGAGAAATAATTCAGGCACAGAAAAGCGACATTTGTGAAAAACTTAAAATAGCCTTTGTATATCTGACAGGGGGAAATTTGGTTGTCAAAAGGTGGAGGCATGCACACTCAGACACTCCACATTTACTTATTAAACACCTGCATCACAGAGTATTTATCTTTCTTGCATTCTTTTTGTGTATTAAAAGGACATTTAAAATATCTAGTAGACTATTTAGAGATTCTGCTAATGTTCACTAAAGCTGAAGTCAAATAATTTAAATCCTCAGGAGGAAATAACTGGATTGGAACATTACTAATATATATCAGCAATATATGTATTTAAAATCTAAATAACTGGCTTGCGGTTGTTTTCACAATATGGGACCAAAGGGCTTTTTTTGTACATCATGGCATAGTACATCTGACGACAAAAAAATAAGAAATGAAAATAAAAATCTTAAATAAAACATGCTGCTTTAGGGCTTGCTGTTAAGCCATAAGCCACACTCACCAACAACAAAAAAAAATCAATCTCTTATGTGATGAGCTGGGAGCTTTCTACAATGTTCGGAAGTTTTACAAGACAATTCAATAATTTGAGCAGTATGTTTTCTAGTTGTTAAAAAAGAAAAAAAATGTGCAGATTTCCTGCTGTTTTTGCAAATTGGTTTGGAGGGTTTTTTTGAAGGTCATGCACATGCCCACCAAATTTTTAAACCCTAAGCGAAAGGTGCTGCTGGGGCTGATTTTTTCAAATGTTTTAGGGCTGTCAATGAACCACTGAGGCACACCTACAAACAAAAATCATATTTACCTTTTCCAAATGTGAAATTTTCTGCAAGGTTTAATGGATTAACAGACATTTCCTTCTCTGATTTTTAGTTGAACAATTCGTTTGGCATGTAATGAAATTTGTATAAACTCAGTGGACCCCCTGTTGATTTAATAATATATAGGTCCTGGGATGATATATGCCCACTGTGTTTCAGAATTTTATGTCTGTCATGCTGCAGGGACTGATTCTTTTAGATTTGTAAAGGGAACCACTGAAACATTTCTCACTGAGCTTATTTGTACCACGTTTGTCAGTTGTAGATCTTCTTACCTTAAAAATGTATTTTCTGATAATGATGTATAATGTAATGCCATGGCAACAGCATCAGCCTCCTATTGGATAATTACTGCATGGGTAATTATCTTTCAACTGGAAACGAGTTATTTAACCACAGTTGATGCAATGAGTATTTTCTCAATTCTTAAATAACCATGTTGAAAGACACATCCTGTGGTCGCGGAAAAAGATTTTAGTCTCTTTAAGAAGGATAAAGTTATTGGCATGCATCAAGCAGAGAAAACATCTAAGGAGATTGCAGAAACTACTGAAACTGGGTGAGAAACTTTCCGACACATTAAAAAACTGTAAGGATAATGGGGAACCATTGTGTTTTGAGGAAGAAATGTTGTCTGAAAAAAATCCTGACTGATCGCGATCGGCGATCACTTAAACATTTGGCCAGTTCAAATTGATAGAAAACAACAATAGAAGTCAAGGGTGTGTTTAATAGTGAAATTAAGAGCATTTCAACACACACAATGTGGAGGGAACTCAAGGGATTGAAGCTGAACAGCTGCATAGCCTTCAGAAAATCAGTTATCAGTACCTTGGACTCTGGAGGACTAGAAGAAGGTCACATTGTCTGATGAGTCCAGATTTAACCTGTTCCAGAGTGATGGGAGCATCAGGGTAAGAAGGGTGGCAGGTGAAGTGATGCACCCATCATGCCTAGTACCTACTGTACAAGCCTATGGGGGCAGTGCTGTGATCTGTGACACATCTAATGACACTGCAGAAGCTCATTGAAAGAATGCCACAGTGAATACGTGCTGTAATCAGAGCTAAAGGCGGTCCAACAAAATATGAGAGTGTGTGACCTTGTTTTTGGTGGCAACTTTTTAGGCTAGGCAGTGTGTATGGACACACATTTTCAGTTCAAATTTGACACCGATACATCTAACACTTTTAGATAAGTGCTTTTTCAAATAAAACACAGTAAAACAAAATACGTACATATACCATTGGACGCATCAAGATTACTGCAGTTGTCATCCTCACAGTAGTTTTCACACACACCTCAGTGTTGTGGCTGTATACGTCAGGGCTAACTGCTTTAAAACATTAGGAGGCATTTTGCAGTTCATTTAATTTTAAAGGTAAATTCTACTTCAGTGAAATGTGATGTTATGCCATTTTAAATTACATAAAATTAGTTATATGATAATATGACCTACAAAATAGAATCACTTTAAGGAAACCATTAATTATACACTACTTAATAGTGGGTTTACTCAAACTTTTCAACTTGTGGAGCAATTATAACAATCATTGTGCCACTTTGGGAATTTTTAAATTGCACAAGTTGGTTTTGTTTTCTTTTATAATTTTTTTCAAGAACCTACCCTTGGACCCAATCACACTCTAACTTAGCCCCCGAGAATTAAGCTTGCAAGTTTGCTCATGTAAAATATGCTGACAACCACTTTTATTCTGTAAAGATGAGAATTTAAAATATTAGTTTACATTTCTTGAGGCACGTGAATCTTAAAAAGTTACATTCTGTATATCAATTCATTAAAACTTTTTTCTTTTCTATGTTCTACCAAAAACACATTTGTCTCCATCCTGTCTGCAACTGCTTAAAGATGGGATTGTAAGTCAGTTATTGATACGATAAAGCCTGTTGATTGAATATTTAGACAGCAAATACATTTTTTTTCAATGAATTAGCAGTCATGTCACAATACACATTAAAAGATAAAATTTTAATGTTTGATGAAACTTTACCTTTGTTAAATAAATGTAGGGATGTTTACTGTCCATGCTGAGGATGTTCCCTAATATTGGAAAACCAGATGGTCCTGGAGGATAATTTGGAGGATTCCGGTATTTTCGGATATCTGCTGTTACAATGAGTACAATCAAAAACATCAAGACTAACTTAAGGTCTAAACTTGTTAAAAAATCATAAAACCACATCTTTAAGAGAGATAAATGAGCCACAGGAGGAGGAAGTCCTTCAGTCCAGTTTAAAGCACCAGTAATTTTCTTCCTGTCCAGTGAATCTTTGCCAACACTTTCACGGTCTGCTCGGCATGTAAGTAAAAAGTCAGAGTGTAAACAAATGTGCTTGTGTCATTGTGGTTACATAACGCTGAGATGGCACATCTACCTTATCCCCTGGCAAACAACACCCCGATCATGACGCATATATCACTCTGATTACAAATTTAATCGTATCATATTGATGTCTGACTATAAAAAAAATGCAGATACTTCAGAAAAAACTTGAATCTCAGCCTTGTCAGGCATTAACCCTTGTTAATGGTGGAGACTAAAGCACATAATAATGACTTTAAACTCTGATGATACTTAAGAGGTCAGCAGGACTAAATCAACAATACAAAGTGCAGTGTGAATAACAAATACCTGACTGTCTAATGTGCACTCCTGAAACGGAATTTGAGTCATGAGTTCTGAAATCAAGAACATTTTTAAGCGTAATTTGTATTTCAATCATTGATGTATAAATGAAGATATTTACATTTTGCTTTCAGTACATTAGTGTTATTTAGGGATGTTGAACAAGTGCTCTTTTGAAAGAGTTTAACTGTGGTTTCATCAGCTTCCAGGTACAATATCTGGTATAGTTTTCCCTCTTTAGCTACATCCCTTAGGGCTTGCTGTCATTAGGGCCTGGCACCTATGGTAAATGTAATGGATGACAGCATAGCCGCTGTGATCTGTCATCCTGGTTCTCATTTGCAGCTGCATCTTTCTCGGGTCTTATCACCCCCTTACTGTTAAAACAGATATTAGAATAGTGGGCTTCAGTGTATTCCTTGTTCATCTAGATGTTTGGTTTTAAAGTAACCACAGGGCATGTAATCCTTCACTAAGGTATCAATTTAATAACTCCGTATTGTATTGGAACTCCCTCCCCCCTCACATAAGACAGTCTGACTCCATCACATCATTCAAATCCCAACTCAAAATTCACCTGTTCAAATTGGCATATTCCTTCTAACTTTACACACTCCACTTGTTTATATGTTGATATTTTTTTGTTTTAACAGCCTCTGTGATCTATTATGCTTTTATTTTCTGTAAGGTGACCTGTGATTATTATGATTATTATGATTATTATTATTATTCTTATTCTTATTATTATTCTTATTCTTCTTCTTCTTCTTCTTCTTCTTATTATTATTATTATTATTATTATACTGCATTACCTCATTTGTCATCAGACTGTTCTGGTTTCTTCTTGTTGTGCTACATGGACAGTGTTATGGAAGTACAGTGGACGATCCTGATATACTCTTCCTTGCTGTATAAACTACAGTAATTTTGATTGAAAACTAAAAATGTCATTTGATATGTTCACTCCTGCACCTGTTGGCAATTTTAGCCCTATTTCAGGGGGCTAGAGCCTCCAATTTTTTGAAGTCTCAGCCCTGCCTACAGTAATAACAACTGAAGTAGCCCAATTAAACAGAGAACTCTCACACATGGTGTGAAGTACCACTGAGGAGGCCAAAGTCCAGACTTCAGTTATATACAAGTTAGGGCTTTCAAAAAAGAGACTAGTGCTGTAATACAGTTTCTTTGACCATATGTGAAGAAATATTCATACTTTCAATATCAGTACTCACAGAGAAAACAGTGTTTAAGTGTCCTCTCTACATGTAGGCTTTAAGTTTGTAACCAGCGCAGTGTGATGCAAAAATTGGTTTAGAAAGTCCTATAACAAGACATTTTTAAAATATACTCACTACCATGGACGAAACTTTGATTTCAAAAGTGGGGGGGACATGTATGTGAGTGCTTATGTTTACGTGTGTGTGTATGTGGCGGGGGTGGGGGTGGGGGGGGGCCTGTCCATCAAAGTCTGCCTCTGCTCCTCTACCTCGTCCAGCCTCTCTAATTACTGTAACCTGATAAGAAAAATAGGGTACAACAACCACCGATTTTGGTGGTAAAGTTATAGTCTACCAAAACAAATCTATATGGTTGTATAAAATTTAGGGCTGTCACTTTAGTGGATTAATTAGATTAATTAATTACACCACAAATGAATGCGTTATAAAAATTAATCGCGATTAATCATATCACACAAACGTTTTGATATTGGCCAGTTGAAGGACCCATACATGGCAGTGGCACGTCACTTCACACATGCGTCTCTAGTCAAACCAAACAAAGCCCAGGTGACAACAGTAATGGCATATTTAAGACTTAGTCTGATTTTATTTTTGAATTTATTTATCTATATTTGTACACCATTCTTTAATAATGCATCAGGGTTAATTGGTTTGCTGGATGTCCTCGACCTTTTTCTTATTTTGAATTTGACTGATGAAACACACTTAAAGTGTAATTTGAGTTGCCTGATTGAGTTTAGAATTTTCTGGACAAGTTGCCCTGACTTTGGTTTTATTCTGTCACCTATAAAAATGTGTATTTACAAATCTTCACTTCTTAGTGTATTCATTTGATTAGTCCTGCACTACAATTTTATAATATCCTAGAATTCAAATTCTTTATTTGGGTACTTTAAGCAGATATGAAACTAAAATTGGATTAATTAGATTAATTATGAATCTGGTAATTAATTAGATTAATTTCAATCGTCTGACAGCACTAATAAAATTACTGTAGATTTTTTTTATTGTTGCTGCTGTTTTAAAGTAGAAAAGTGTATCACTTTGGCATTAAATGAAAGCTTTTAAAAAACAAAAAATTGCATTGTTGAGGCTCTATAGTTGTCAAGGTTAATAATAATAATAAAATCTGAATTAGAGGAAAAGGAGGAAGAAAAGGAGAAGAAAGGAGAACAATAATGAGGAGGTGGAGAAGAAGGAAGGAGGAGGAGTGGGAGAAAGAGGAGAAGAGTGGGAAGAAAGGAGGAGATGAAACAAAGAGGAGAAGAAGGAGGAGGAGAGAGGAGGAAGAGAGGAAGAAAAAAGAAGAAGAAAGTTTACAAGATTTTTGAGAAGTTGTATTTGAGAAGGATTTTGAAGTGGACTGGGAGCCAGTGAGGGTGTTACAGGCTGGGGTGATGCTTACGCTCTGACTTCTAATGAAGTCTCTTTTGTGGACTTTAATTTTTTTTTCAACATCTTGGCTGCGTCTATTTACCAAACAAAAAGCCACGTGGATTCAAACGTCAGTGTAGGCTAAATGAAACCTCTGATATATCACAACATGACGTGAACGATGCAGAATGAACGTCACCCTCCTAAAAACTCTTCAAACGGCGCTGTGCACGGACTCTGATTAGCAAACATCAGCCGGCGGGTGATGGAGTGACTGACAGCAGGGATAATCACACAGGGAGCGCCAGAGCCAATCACAGAGCTTGTGGGCGGTCCAGACTGAGGGAAGTCTTCGGCTTGAGCGGCCGTTTGGTCCTAGTGCTAGACGAGTATCAGGCTGTAGCTTAACATAACACTATTTTCAGACGGTTAAACCTGCAGGGGACTGAAATGGGCTTTTGAAAAAGTGGGGGGGGACATGTCCCCCGTGTCCCCTCCTAAAATTACGTCCATGCTCACTACCAAGATTGTGCTCTGAATCTTAACGTTTTTTTGTGTTCATTCATCTGTCTTTTCTACTAACTGCTTTAAGAACTGTTACAGAGAGTGCAGGATAGCTGGTTGCAGTTCTGTCTTTATAAGGACAAGCGAGGGCTTGGCAACCACAGCCACATGTTTTATAAGCAGCAGGCAGTAATAATAATCCACATTAATGATTGAGTAGGACCTCCTGTTATGTGGTTTTCTCTTGTGTTAATTATTATGAAGCTAGCTGTATGGAAGCCGGAATGCTAATGAACTGAGCGTAATGTCAGATGATGTGTGATTGCTGGTTAAATTTGGTCTGGGCCTTTCTCTGTGTAGTTTACTTATATTTCCTGTGCATGTGTGGCTTTTCTTCTGGTACTCTGGTTTCCTCCCACAGACCAAAACCATGCTTGTCAGGTTGATCAGTGACTTAATTACCTTTCGGTGTGAGTGTGTATGAATGTTTATTGGTCTCTCTATGACGGCCCAATGATCAGCTGGTGACCAGTCCGGGGTGGACCCAGTCTTTCATCAAAGGTCCAAAAAGCAAGAAAGCAAGAATTTTGTTGCTTGTCAAAAAGAGAAGAAGAAAATCAGAAAGATTAATAAAGAAATGAAGTGCAGATTTTTGGTCTTTTCCAATCTGTATCACCTTGGGCACCCACAAAACAACAGAAACAATATGTAACACCATTATGCTAATATAATCAAATGTATTTTTGAAAAGAAGAGAACATCAAAAGTATTACAACAAATCAGCTTTACAAATAATGTCTACACTTCATATAAACCTAATAAATACTACAAATACATACATAGCTCCTACAAAATGCAGGAATCATTTGTTCAGCTGTATGTGACAACCTTATCATCACCGATTTTGTGCAGAGTTGTTTGGACTCCTGTTGTACCTGTGATGTTTTTCCAGTGCTTTCATGAGCCCTTCCACATTACAGGCACAACTCCTGTAATCACTGCCACGCTCTCTGGACTTCTCCTTCACCTCAGCCCTCACTCTCCACCGATCACCTGCATTCTCCGGACCCTGGGTTCAGCCTCCTTCCCCCAGCTTCCCTTCAATAAATACTCATGGTTACAACTTATAACTCAGTCTCCAGTTCTGCTTTTTGGTCCACACTTGATCAATCAGGGAACATTCCCGAACACTGTAAAGATTATCAATATGTTTTGTGAAAGAAATTAGCCACAGGCGAAGATATTTGTTTAATGATGTATATAACTCATTTGCCATTGAATAATATAAAATACTGTAAGGGAAAAATCTGAACAGTCATGTGCAATTTCTAAAATGTATGTATGAATTCTTCACACATCTTTTCAACAAGGTTCAAGAGTTTTTCTGTTTTTAAAGCTGCACCATTAAGGCAAAAATGTACAAAACTCACATCAACACATGAAATCAAACCTTCTGTACAGTTATGATACATTGGGAATAGCATTATTATCTAGTAACATCAGTTTTAGTGTGCTTAACTCTTACACTTGGGCTGAAAAGTTACATGTCTCATGGAGATGTTCAGGTCAACGCACTTTTGCATAAACCTTGTATGGTACTGGCACACGTGTAGCACCAGTAATTCCTTCTGTACTAAGCTTTACTCCATCAGGAATAGAGAAAGAAAACTTCTGGAGTAATCCAACCAGAAACAGGAACAGCTCCATCTTGGCAAGACTTTCTCCAAGACATTGACGTTTACCTGATTTGATAAAAACATCAACAACAAATAATTGAAAACAGTTCAGGATTACACTAACTTCTGCTGTAAATTAAAGGTATACTTCAGGACAACTGATGAAGTGAAATGTCAGGATCTAAATCTAACATCAAAACCAGCTTGTATAAGAAAATGCAAAATGTTGTACCTGCAGAGAAGGGCATGAAAGCTTCTCTCTTCACAAACTTCCCCTCAGAATTGAGGAAGTGTCCAGGGTTGAAGGTGTCTGGAGTCTCCCATTGACTCTTGTCAAACAGCACAGAGTTCAGAATGGGCATCAGGGATGTACCCTAAAAGAAACACAGCTTACTGTATGTTTACATGAAGTGGTTGGAAAATCATCACTGTTCAAGAAGATCCAGCTAAGAATTTTAATGGCACTGTGAAAAAATCTACCTTGGGGATGAAGTAACCACCCAGTGTTGTGTCCTTGGCAGCCTTTCTTAGTGCATTGAGAGGAACAATGTTTCCAAATCTCTGGATCTCATGGATGACAGCATCAGTGTAAGGCAGGTTTGGTCTGTCAGCCATTGTGGGCAGGCGGTTTTGTCCAATGACTCTGTCTATCTCTGCCTGGACTTTCTCTAAAATACAGCAACACTGAATAAATTAACCATCAAACAACAAAAGAAAAAACTCCAAATATCATTTGAAACAAATGTGTTGGTGTGCTGATCAGTATTAATATCAAGGCTGAGGATTTTGATGTTTATATGCATGTATTTCTGTTGGTATGTGTATGATTGCATGCATTTATGTATGTATTTTTGTATGCAGAGGCTGTGTTAGACATTTATGTTGTCTGTGATGGTCATCAAGGTCATCCCTTTTCCATCATGCCATTCTTACATTATTTTCTATTTTCAATGAAAATATAAAAATCTTCATAAAAGACTAATATAATCAAACAACTTTATCACCAATAATTATTCATGACCAGCAGTCTTAAATTTAAACATGCATGTAAGTTTGGTGTTCTTTGAAAGTTTGTATTAATCTGTGTACGTCCACACTGTTTATAGACCCATTTGTATATGCTGGTATTTTAACATGTTAGTCAAAATACAGTTGCATGAAAAAGCATGTGAACCCTTTGGGATTACTTGGATTTCTGCTTAAATTGGTCATAAAATATGTTCTGATCTTCATCTAAGTCACGTCACTAGAAAAAACACAGTCTACTGAAACTAATTCAGCACAAAAAATTAAACGCCTTAATGTTTTTATTTGTCACAATATGTAAAGAGTCACAGTGCAGGGTGGAAAAAGTATGTGAACCTTTGGATTTAATAACTGGTTGTCCCTCCTTTGGCAGCAATAACCTCAACCAAACGTTTCCTGTAGATCAGACCTGCACAACTGTCAGGATGAATTTTGGACCATTCTTCTGTACAAAACTGTTTCAGTTCAGCAATGTTCCTGGGATGTCTGGTGTGAATCACTCTTTTGAGGTCATGCCACAGCATCACAATCAGGCTGAGGTCAGGACTCTGACTGGGCCACTTCTGTTGAAGCCATTCCATTGTTGTTTAACTTCTATGCTCTGGGTCATTGTCTTGTTCCATCACCCATCCTCTGCTGTGCTTCAGTTGGCTGACAGATGGTCTTAAGTTTTCCTGCAAAATGTCTTGAAAAACTTGGGAATTCATTTTTCCATCAATGACAGCAGTCCATCCAGGCTCTGAGGCAGCAAAGCAGCCCCAAACCATAATGCTCACTCCACCATATTTCACATGTCGAGAGGCGGTTTTGATGTTGGTGTGCTGTGCCTTTTTTTGTCCACACATAGCGTTGTGTATTCCTACTGAACAACTTCATTTTGGTTTCATCTGTCCACAGAATATTTTGCCAGTAGTGCTGTGGAACATCCCAGTGCTCTTTTGCAAACTTCAAATGCACAGCAATGTTTTTTTTTTGGGACAGCAATGGCTTCCTCCGTGGTGTCCTCCCATGAACTCCATTCTTTTGTAATGTTTTACAGATTGTAGATTTGTCAACAATAATGTTAGCATGTTCCTGGGATTTCTGTAAGTCTTCAGCTGACACTCTAGGATTCTTCCTCTTCTTCACTTTCACAGCATTCTGTGCTGTGCTGTCACAGTCATCTTTACAGGACGACCACACCTTGTCAGAGGAGCAACAGTGCTGAACTTTCTCCATTTGTAGACAGTCTGTCTTTCCATGGACACATGGACATCAGGGCTTTGAGAGATACCTTTCTAACCCTGGCTCCAATTAGCTCTTGGAGAAGTAATTAGCCTCAGGGTTCACATACTTTTTCCACCCTACACTGTGACTCTTCACATATTGTGTCTAATAAAAACATGAAAACTTAAATTTTTTTGTGTGGAATTAGTTTAAGCAGACTGTGTTTTTCTAGTGATGTGACTTAGATGAAGATCAGAACACATTTTTTATGACCAATTTATGCAGAAATCCAAGTAATTCCAAAGGGTTCACATACTTTTTCATGCAACTGTATGAAGGAAACTTGAATGCTAGCATGGTTGCTGTTGGAGATTCATTGGGCGTCAGTAGAGTCATCACTAGCGATATTTGCATGCCATCGTAAATGTTTTTCTGCTAATATTAGCATAAAACCTGTTAAACTGGAACCTCAGGTATGTAAGAGCACAACTGTTTTGTTTCTTTTTCCATTTAGTTAGAAGCACATGCTTTTTCACCTACTCTGGATTTCTGGGTTATTGACGAGGAGAACCAAAGCCCACAGCAAAGTGGTGGCGGTTGTCTCTGTTCCAGCCTGAAACAGATCCAAAGAGCACAGGGCTAGATTGGTCTCACTGAAGCCCACATTGGTCTCCTTGTGCTGGTCAGAAACACAGAGCAGATATAATAGTGAAGGACTGGCAGTCTGAGAGGAAGGACTTAAATGTACTTCACAATGAGAGCAGTGTGGTAAATGTCTTTATTTACTTTTTCCATTTCAATGATGAAAGTATCAATGTAATCCCTGGGATTGTTGTGGTCCAGGTTCTTCTTGTGCTTTTGCACCTCTTGATCAAGGAACTCATGAACTGTCTTAAAGAGTTGGAATATTTTGTTGTGTGGACCTGGCATGTGCCTCATCAGTGCAGGGAATGAGTCATACAGCTACAGGCAAGAAGAGACATGGGATAAACTAGCTTTTCACATTCATTTGCCCCTCACAGTGGGGCAGTTTTGCTAGGAATTCCATAACAATTGTCCAGTTTGTAAGTAAGTAGTAAGTAAGTAAAATTTATTTGTAGAGCGCTTTTCACAGATAAAAAAGTTTGTGATACAACCATGAAATTTAGGACACTTATAGCCAAAGGCATTCCAAAAAGATGTGGATATGGAGGCATCAAGAATTTTCAACGTGGCGCCAATGGCTGCCATTTTTCAAAACGGCCGCCAGTGATAACAGGTTTCTTATCAATTTTCCTATCAGGGATGGATATTTACTGATATTAGGGACCTAACTAGTTTAATTTGTCTACCATACCATTGGAAAGGGTGGAGGATAGGTAAGGGCTTAGATCAGAAATGGGTGTGGCTTAAACAGGGGCTGTTTTATTTATGCAATTTTATATGACATACAAAAATTTAAAAGATGGAATGAAAATTGAGTTTTAGGTTGTTGTGTATTAAGCCGAAAATTGATATAGTTTGGACAAAAGTTGCTACATGCTATATTTTGTTTGTTAGAAAATAGATACCTCTCAAAATTTAGCTTCAGATCCATGCTTTTAAGCTCAAGAGCAAGAGAACCATTTCAAATTTACACTACGTTTTACATGAACTTAAATTAAGTTTCAAATCAGTGTTTTTTATTACAAGAGTAAAAGAACTATTTACAATTTACACCAAGTTTTCCTGGTTAGGAAGAGTAATTGGCAACCAGGCACGTCCCAGATGCGTACTTCTGCCGGCCTGGGTTTAAATCTGGCCTGTGGCCAGTTTGCAGAGTGTCTTTCCCTACCCTCTCACCCCTTTCACAAGCTTATCCATTGTCATTCTCTCCTATCAATAAAGGCACAAAATGCCCAAAAAATAAATTAAAAAAAGTTTTACACAAACTTGAACTAGAAATAAACTTCAGTGAAGTAATGAAAACCAATTTTTTGGTACTTTTCTGGGGGAGGGAAAAGGAGAGGAAGGAGAATGAGTTTTTTTCTAAAGTGATGCATAAATTGGGGTTAAAAAATGAAAAGAGACAGAAAGCGCTTCTTTCTGTCACAGTAGTTTATTCAACTTTCTCCTTCACAGAAGCGAATAGATGTGCAGTTTAATTCAACTTTCTTGCACTTGCACTGCCTCACACAACTCTTCTCACATTTACAGGAGACTAGTTCATAGCTGGACTGGCAAACATCTGGTAGGCACGTCCATCAGGGGTCATACACTGCATACGCAAAAAAAAGTTGCCACCAAAAAAAGGGTTATACACTCTAATATTTTCCTGGGGCACCTTTAGCTTTGATTACAGCACACATTCGCTGTGGCATTGTTTTGATAAGCTTCTGCAATGTCACAGATTTGTCCCATATCACAGCACTGCCCCCACAGGCTTGGACAGTAGGCACTATGCATAATGGGTGCATCACTTCATCATCCTGTCTTCTTACCCTGATACTCCCATCACTCTGAAACATGGCCGTAGCCAGGTATGAGGTCAGCGTGTTCCGGACCTCACCTGTTTTTTCCAAGTTTTTCTTTTTTTTCGCCAAATATGCCCAACTTAATAAAACATAAACGTATAAAAACTTGAAACCTCTCTGTGAAACGTGCTTGTAAATTGTAAATTGTGGAAAACATCCATGGGCTTTGTGTTCTGTTTGTGCCTGTGTGCATGTTACAGTGAACAGCTGTTTGATCGCCCTGTAGCAGCTTTGTGGCAGCGGGCCAAACCCCGTTCGAAAACTAGTGTTTTTATTATTAGCACTTTGTAGACCACATCCCCGCCCATCTACACCTAGGTGACCACAAAATATTTTTTAAAGATAATTCAGCACTAGATCAGCCTGTCAAATCATCTGATTAAAGCTGGTTTATTTACTTTAATCCACAGGGTCACGCCCATGCTTTTTTTTTTTTTTGATGAGCGCCTGTCTCATCAGCTGGCCGAGCACGCATGCTTTGTTTTCAGCTCATATTAATTGTAATATACCCATTCCACAGAAAACAAGTCACAGAGAGCAGGGCAAACATGGCCAAGAGATTAAAACAGAATACACTGGATGCATTTCTAGCAAAGAAAAAGAAAGAAATTGACAAAGAGGAACATGAAACCAAGGAGGATGGAAGAGAGAATAGGGAAAGTAAGGTGAAGCACAGAGAGGAGAGTCATTCAGAGATTGAAGGAGAGCAGAGGCACACAGAGGAGGATGGAGAGCAGAGAAACACAGAAAGATATTTAAACAATAAACATCTTGCGTAGCCTAAAAAAAAAATAATAATTTCGGACCTCACCTATTCCAAAATCCTGCCTACGGCCCTGCTCTGAAACAGGGTAAATCTGGACTCATCAGACCACATGACCTTCTTCCAGTCCCTCAGAGTCCAATCTTTATGCACCCCAGGATGGAAGCCTTTTTTTCTAGTTAGCCTGACTGATTAGTGATTTTCTTAAGGCTACACAGCTGGTCAGTCCCAATCCCTTGAGTTTCCTCCACATTGTGTGTGAAAATGCTCTTACTTTCACTATTAAACACACCCAAGTCAACCTGTTGTTTTTTTTTATTTCATTTGGCCAAATGTTTAAGTGAACCCCGATCACAATGAGTTAGTTTTTTTTTTGTGCGTTTCATAGTCCAAGATGATGGTTCCCCACTATCCGTCCAGATTTTAATAAGGAATTGGACAGTTTTTAACCTAATTTTAGTAGTTTCTGCAATCTTAAATGTTTTCTCTGCTTGCTGCATACCAATGATTTGACCCTTCTTAAACAGACCAGCATCTTTTCTGCGACCACAGGATGTGTCTTTTGACAAAATGAGAAGCTACTCATTGCTTCAGCTGGGGTTACATAACTTGTTGTTGGAAGATAATCGCCCATGTAGTAATTCTCCAATAGGAGGCTCGTACCTATTTGCTGAGTTAAATCTAGGTGGCAACTCTTTTTTGGCCAGGCATTGCTTTAAACTAACACCAAACCCCATCATGAGTTTTATAGCAGTATTGTCACCAGAGTGCCCTAGCTGTGCTTCAGCATCTACTCTATTACACTCTATTACATTGTCTGTAAAACATGACTGCAGTCACAATAGCTTTTCTTATTTTTTTTTATTCTTCACCATCCTTTATTATCACCCTGACATGAAAATTGATGAGACCATGGTAATCATTGGTAGCCATTTTGAAAACTGGCTGCCATGGGTACCATGTTTAAAATTCAGGCTCCAGTGCCTCCATATCCAGTTTTCTTGGGAATGCTTTTGGCTATAAGTGTCCCAAATTTCATGCTTGTACAACAAAATGAACAATTGGCATGCTTATCTCCTCCACGATCATTCTAAGTATTAGCTGTCAAAATGCCACCAAGATGTTTTAATGAATTACAGACTTACCAATGCCCACATAGAACCCTCCAAGACAAGAAGTTCTGACAGACATTTCAACATATGTTTGAAGTCGTGGTCACTGTAGTCAAACCTTTTCCCCATCACCAGCTGACAAATGATGTTCGACACAGCGTTGTTAAAGTAGTTTGCTGGGTTGAAAGGTTCACCTGCAGAAGAGGAGACACTTTATAGTTGATATTGTACTCCTAAAGATCCTCAAAATGTTATGAGCAGTGTTGAAGTGATTGTGAATCACCTTTCTCATTCTCAATCGCCTCCTGCAGATGCTGGATTTCCTCACAGATGCTCAGCTCCATGGCATTTTTGCCAAAACCAAAACTCCGTAACGTGGACAGAGCAAAGCGTCGCTGTGTCTTCCATGTTTCACCATTGCTCATAAACAGACCACCTTTAAAAAGCAAAACAGATGTGACAGGATTGCAAACTCAGCCAAATTATTTTGTGAACATCATAAAATTGGTGTATAAAATAGATTTATAAACCTGAGGGTATTGTGTACATTCTATCCTGGGTTGGACTGTCTGGACGATCCACAAAGTTCTCTGCCTGTGTCACGATAGCTTCTTTCACAGCTTTGTATCCAGACAGACACACCATTTTTTCACCGCCAAATCGAACACTGAATACATTCCCGTAAGTATCAGCCAGCTGTGGAAAACACATAAACAGATCTTGAGCCCTCGTGAAGTCCGATTGGGCTCTAGTGGTAAGTTCTGAACTAAAGTCCACACACGTTTTTCCCAAACTTACATTATATAATCAAATTAAATAAAAAAACCTTAATCCAAAGTTATTAAAGCTGGTTTTCCAAAAAGGAATAAGTAATTATTTAAATATAATAAATAAATAAGTTTATATGTTATGAGGACACAATCTGGAATATGTTGTTCTAATTTCATCTCTATCACCACTCTTTCTTTATACTTGGGTAACATACCAAACTGTGCCTCATTAGTCTAAAGACTCTTCAGTTTCCTGCAATACAAAAATAATTTCTGATATTTAGCCTTTCTGTTGTGATTGCCTGATATTTTCAGGTACAAATACAAAATCCATGAAGTATTTTCTTTATTATTATGCCTTCATTGTCCAAACAGACCTTGTAGTTGTAGAGATGTGCCTAAGTAAGATAAGCTAATCCATTCTTCTGTTGCCCCTTTGGCCATTTACCGTCAACCTGCTGGACATTTAGTGAAGTGCTTAGGTTTGCTATTTGTAGTGCAGTATATCTGTCAATTCATGGATAACAAAGGTCCAAATTGTATTATATATTATTTTTCATTTCAAAAACATTTTAGTCAAAGAGCAGCTATTGTGCTGTATTCACCATCACAGAAACATAAAACAATGGTAATTACCAATGCTGTTAATTTCTGGCAGCTGTGGCATAAACCTTACTTTGGAAGTGGTCTAATAAACATTTTCTTATGTCAATGTTCATACTCAGGAATTATATATATATTATGTTGGCTTTGGCTTAACAAGAGCAGTCAGGAAACTTCTTGTATGAGAAAGCATAACTTGGCACAGAACATAGCTTATGTCTGTTTACTACTGAGAGTGGAAATATTGACATTTATAAAGTATGGAAATGCTGGTAAGATTAACTTTTTTAGTCCACACAGGGGCAGGTCCATTATCCAGACAACTAATTGTCACAGCTTCAGTCTCAGGCCCTCCTCACACGAGGACGGCCCCGTATTGTCTTGGTGTCGGCATCAAAGCAACTGTTTACACATTGTATTGTACATAGGCTTGTGCATTTACATGACAACAGAAAATCCACTCAAAATCCTGTCGGGTTGCCCGTCTGGTTCTGCTCCGAGGTAGATTCCACGTCAACAAGTGCTCATGCACGCCTAACATGCCGCGTCTCTGCATGAGCACTTGTTGCTGTTGTTGCCCTCGCTGGTGTTGTTGGTGTTCTGTGAGCAAATGTTGGTATAAAAGTCGTAGCAATATTTGTAGCTGCTGGAACAAGATCAGAATCAGCCTGGCTGCCACCATTGTTGTTGTTGTTGGTGTGTGTGACAGCGTGGGTTGGGGGGCGGGAAGGAGGAGGGGTGCTATGAGGTCACTGTCTTTCTCTGACTTATCTGTTTATACCAACTACGGCATGAAGACGAATACGCAGATATCCACTTGCAGACCCATTTTCAAAAAAGATGCTAAGTTATGGACAAATACGCGTATCTGTGTGTCAATATCAGCGGAGTGATAGTTTATTTTACCGGAGTCTTACAAATTTGTACTCGTGTAAAGCCCACCTCAGTTTCAGCCTGCCACACTCCAGTCTCAGCCTAATCAGCTCAACTCCTGTTACCTGCGCACCTGCTCACACCTGCACCTCATCTGCTGCAGTCAGGCCACCTACTTAAACCCCAGCTTCACACTCACTTGGCGTCAGACTGTCTTCACTCATGCCAAGAATTACAGACCTGTTATCTAGACTGATCACCCATTGCTGACCTGTTCTGTTCCTGTTTCTGCCTGTATCGTCTGATCCTTGGCTTGACTACAGGGTACTGACTCGTCTCTGTCCTACACTTGCCTGCCTGCCTGATTCCCAGTTGCTGACCCTGTCTTCTGTTCCTGACACCGAGTACCTGTTCATGAATCCTGATCTGTGGTGGCAGCCTGATCTCAGACAAACTGAACCATCTCAGGAGGTTTAAGACAAAGTGAGTCCAAGTCTGCTGTCACTCAAAGACTCAGTGTTGCCATTGGTGTGTGTGACTCCTGGTTGACCGAGTGGACAACAACGCGGCTCCATGTTCATAGGATCGCGGGCTCGAACCCCGCCCTCTGTTCATCTATTCCTGTGTCTGCTCAATAAAGCTGGTTATTGTGAACTGCAAAGTCTGTCCCGCGATTGGGTCCTTACTGCCTCTGTGTCACTAATGACTGTGACTAAAACAACAGCCACTTATATACTTCCACAAGCAGGAAACAGTAAATGACAGTTAAATTAAATTTAAAAATGACTCATTTGCTGAGCCAGCAATAATGGTTCACAGATGCAACAATATTTTCATCACAATGGTTGATGCTGGAAGAACAATGAACTCTAATAGTTGGTGCTGGCTGCCTACTGACAGGCTATTTCTGCCTTTCATCTGCATGTTGTGTAGGTGGCAGGGCAATGGGACATATGCCAGCAGCAAGCCAATGCTTACCGACACATGCCAGTGTCCACTCATTGTCCACCTAGACATTTTGCATTTTTATCAACACACAAATTGGATTTTTTTATATTTCATGAGGCAGGAAGGAAACAACACTGTTAAGAAGAATTTAGAAAAATAATTTGGAGGACTATGTGTCTGAGTCCAACAAAGTTACATCTAGTATTTTTCAAACTGCATCTCTGAAATTGTCAAGAAAGCTTTTTGCTGATTTGAACCATTCTTCAAACATCTTAACTTAAATGTGAAATGAATATTTACAGGAATAAGGAATTTGTTTGAAGAATGCAAATTACAAAACAACAAATCAACTTTATTATTATTTCCATGAGCTGTAAAAAACAAAACAAAATAAAGAAACACTTTACCTTTTCAAAGTACTTGTGTGTGGGTTCTTTGCTCATACTGAACACATTACCCACAATTGGAGCAGCCCAAGGTCCTGGAGGATAATTTGGAGGATTCCGGTTTTTCAGGTAGTCTGCTATTATGATGAAAACAAAGAAAAACAGGGAAAGCCCTTTGAGGTCTACACCCAGTAAGAAATCCCAGAGCCACATGGTTAAAGAGAGAGATACTCCCAGCAGAACAAAAACTTTCCTCGCTCTAAGTTGAAGCCTGCTCTCTGTTGTCTCTAAAGTAGTACTGGACAGGCTACATAAAAAAAGTCAGCTGTGTATAAAGGTGATTAGATTTGTGTCCTTACATAATTTGCAATAGACACACCCACTGTACTTGGACAAGGGGTGCTCTGCCATTGCTTGAAAACAGGCTGAGAAATGGTGGATAATCAAACCTGATCACATCAACATCGAGGGGATCACCAACTAAACCAGTTCACTGATTTCATTAATGTTACATAACAAATGTGTGAATGAAACCTTCTTTGTCCTATCTGACTCATGTCAAGGACAGAGCAATACAACAACTAAAATATGGTACAACTGTTAGACAGAGGCCACTTGATAACATGATTTAATTTCTCTGCTGAAATAAAAATAAGAGTTTTGATTCTCCTGATTTCCTCTTGCCTGAATCTATAAAAATGAAAATATGGACCCATATTATTGTACAGAACATTCACATAAAAAAATCAGTGTAGCTTTCTGCATGTGTAAAGCCCAAAACTGGCCCTTTACAAGATAATCTTCCTAGAATTACAATCTACTTTTATAGGAACCTATTTTTCGCCCCTTCTTTTTGAGTAATTGAGCTGACTAGCTCAGATTTAGAAGTTACACTTCTGATTTACTTTTTTACACAACAGATAAGATTTTTTTCAGCTGAAAGCTTGAATGTATTTTATGTTTCTTCAGAATGTATTAAATTCTCGTCTTTGGGACACATTTTTTCTGAAGTATCAAACCCAGACAAGAATGGAACTGGATTACAGTGTTTTACTTAGTTCATTTTTCTTTGTAAATGCAATATACTTCCATACAACAGCTGCACTGACCAGTGTCACATCTGACTAAATAAAAGGGTTGGAGAAATGCTGAATTACATTTTTCTTGATTCCATCTGCAGGACTAAAAGAGATAAAGGGGGCAGCGGTTGGCAGAGATAAATGCTGCAGGACTTCATGGCTCAATCCCAAACAGCGCGCTACACACTCTCCCTACCCACTACCCCAGGACATGAGGTTATTGGGGATGATGAGACACAGCTGGAGAAGCACAATCAGTGATCAGGTGTGATGCACCAGACAGGAAGCAAACCTACAGAGACAAGGAGAGACAGGTGAAGTTTCAAAGTAAAACAGGAAACAAAAGACAAAGCATAAACTCAAGTACAAAGTGGGCAACTTAACCAAATCAGAAGCGGGATCATGACAGACATACACTTGAAAAGTATTTATTTGGATGGATAAACAAGAGATTGAGCCTTTCACCTGGGATGTCACATTTAGGGAGGTGGCATTTAATATTGATGATAGACCACCAAGGTGGAGGGAAATTGAGACAGTTGTCAGTCATGCAAAGGCTTTTTCAGCCTCAACAATTCCCTCTTGGATTCCTATAGATTTTCTGTGAAGGCAAAAATTGGCTTACAAAGGTTTTCAATTGCAACAATGTCAAACACATGTCACTTCTGACATTCAATGCTGTGCTGAATAGATGAATGACTGCAAGTTGCTGGTGTTCCCACCCTTTAAGCGCTGTGGTTTTAAGCCACAATTTTGACCACCTTTGTCTCCATTATGGTTTGACTTCTTCCACCTCATTTCTGCTGACCGCCTCTGATGAGAGTTGAGTTTCCATTTATAAGGCATGCAGAATAAACTTGATGATAGATGTTGGAGAAATGATAAGAATTGAAGAAGAATTGTTTGGCAACAAGACTAATGATATCGATTCCTTGAGGCAGTTGTTAACAATTCTTTACTGGAATTGATATTTAGTTTCCATACCTGGAAATAAACACGTCTACTATTTGACATCACACATAACATTATATTACACATTTCAAAGAGGGAAAATGCTAAAGCGTGTATAAATGGAATCTGTCAGTCTACCACTACTTGCTATTAATTTGATTCAGTCTTTCAAAATGTCACATATGGAGGGAGAAAGTACCAAAAGATTATTTTACATTATCAAAAAAAATCTCCAAAGTCAGGTCAAAGCTCTCAAATATATACTTATTTAAGAATTTGGCCATTTTAAGGTATTTTTATGGGGCCAGTATTGTAGCAAAACAATTTACAAATGCGTATTTTGATCTGTTTGTGTTACCACATCCACAAATTTGTAAATAAGAGAATTAACAAATGCGCATTTTGATCTGTGTGTGTCACCAGATCCACAAATTTGTAACTAAGACAATTAACAAATATGTATTTGGATCTGTGTGTGTTACCAGATCCACAAATTGTAAAGAAATCTGTCCGTGTGTAACTACATCCTTAAATGTGAAAACAAAATCTGTGTGTGTGTAAAATAAACTGTCTATTTTTTAAAAAATCCATTTGTGTGTAAAATAAACTGTTTGTGTGTAGTCAGATCCACATATATGTAAAATAAATCTGCAGCTGCGTAAACTGATCTGTACGTGTAGACAGGTCAGTAAATACATTCATCACTATGTAGGTGTGTGGTCTGTGAATATCTGGCCACTACAATGGATATATTATAACACGCGACTTTTGCTACACTCCTGCCGCAGAAGAGGAAAACATCCATGCAGTCATTTGTATCTGTGTTTGGAGACTTGTCTGTAAGCCCCCGTGGAGATACAGTTTCAGACCACCAGGGGGTGCAAGCACCAACGATATTGGTCACTTCTACTGTTTTTAGCCTGGCTGGCTCAGTAGACAGTGGTGCGATGGAGTCAAGGCTGCAGCGTATTAGGGCCACTTAAATGTCACTTATTAAATGTATTAAATGCCACTTAATGTTTTCCTCTTCCGCTGCAGGAGTGTAGCAAAAGTCACATGTGATAATACATCCAATGTAGTGGCCAGATATTCACAGACCACACACCTACATAGTGATGATTGTATTTACTGACCTGTCTACACATACAGATCGGTTTATGCAGCTGCGGATTATTTTACATATATGTGGATCTGACTACACACACACACAGTTTATTTTACACACAAACAGATTTTTTTTTAAAGTAGACAGTTTATTTTACACGCACACAGATTTTGTTTTCACATTTAAGAATGTAGTTACACATGGACAGATTTCTTTACAATTTGTGGATCTGGTAACACACACAGATCAAAATACGCATTTGTTAATTGTTTTAGTCACAAATTTGTGGATCCTGTAACACACACAGATTGGAATATGCATTTGTAAATTCTCTTGCTACAATACTGGCCCAATATATTTTACTACTTTGACTCCCCCATGACATGCACTGTCCAAGAAAGGTCGAAACAAAATGTCATCCAGTGCATGGAAATAGAGTGGCCACAAGAGCCTTTCTGATAAATACCTGATATAAGGTCTGTGATTACTAATGCAATACAAAAAAACACCTGATGTTTCCTCACTTCTGTATTTTGGAGCATTATTGTGTGTTCAAAAGGATGGTTGCTAGCTTACTGCAAACATGTACAAAAATGGCCGTAGACCCTGATGCAATTATTTCTAAATAAAAAAAAAAATTGTAATAAACAATGAAACATACACCATAGCCATAGACGTGGGCAACATCTTGATCAGGTTGTTCAATTTTAGAAGAAATTCTCCAGTTACGGGTTCCAAAGTGTTCTTAATATGTCAGGAGTTTGGTATTAGCTCTCAAGTCAAACCAATATGTCACAGCTCCGTAATAGCCTGTTAATGTTCCTGCTCCTATTAATGTTTAAGTCCAAAAACCTTTGAAAGTAAGACATATTTATGAAGCTTATAATTGAAGATAAATGAATAAAAATAGTACTGTGTTGAACTTGTGTTTAAATACCCAACCGTAATTATCCATGGCTGTGTAGAATAAAATTCTAACTAGGCCAGGGGCTGTTTGTCTATTTGTTTGTTTGTTTGTTAGTTTGTCTGGTTCTCAGTTAGCAAGATTACCCAAAAGCTATTGAATGGTTTTACATGAAAATGTTACCAAAGGTGTGTTTTGATCCAAGAAAGAAGACAATACATTTTGGTGCTGATCCAGTCATGATTGACGTCACCCCTTGGATAGCAGCTACAGCAGAAACAACAACAGAGTCTCCTCCAGGACCATCTGGAACTCACAAAAATGGGAGGCAATAAGGAAGGAAAATCCAAGACAAAAAATTCGGATTCGGGTTCTGGACCCGGTCCAAACATGGCAGAGGGGATTAGTGAAATCCTGAAAGGCCAGCAAGAACTGAAAAAAGGTCTAGAAGAGAAGATAGAAAAGAAGATAGAAACGGTTCTCACTGAATTAAAAACCTTCAGAGAGAACACAAGCTGCTGCAGGATTACAGCAAAAAACAATCTGAGATGATCAAACATCTGGAAGCGCGAGTCGAAGACCTGGATCAACAAACCAGGCTGAATGAAGTGATCGAATCGCATAAAGATCAAACCGCGCCCTACGCGAAAAGCGCTGACAAACAGACGGGCAGGGGAGCATGACAGTGAACAAGACGAAGAGGACATCAAGACGGTGGAGAGACAGGTGGCGAATTCATGGAATCAAAGAAAATCGAGATGGATCTCAACAACGTGAATACTGTCACCTCATGCCCTGGAAAGGGGCAACGGCGGAAAGTTGTGAAACTGAGATTCACAAACAGAAAACACAAGATAGCGCCAAGCTGAAACAGGGCCCAAAACTGAAAGGCACAACGGTGTTCTTCAATGAAAACCTGACCATGAAAAATGCAGAGATGGCCAAGAAGGCACGACAGCTAAAAAAGGCCGGGAAGATAAAAACCACCTGGACGGCAAACTGCAAAATACTGATAAGAACTAACGGAGTAGCCCCAGAACAAATGAAGACGGTGCTGGTCAAGAGCATGGAGGATCTGGACAAATTTAACGACTAAATGGATAACAAAAGCTTCAAAACCTCAACACAATCTGAGGAAAAGGAGCTAATGAACTGTAACATGGAACATGGACATTTGGATTTAACTGACTGGATTACAAACCATGGGCATCGGGATTTAATAAAAATTCATTCAAAATAAAATTCAATAAAATGCAATAACCCAAACATGAACATCGACCTGGATAACTGTTTTATGGCAACAAATCGATTAATTGAAACTACTACATGGAACATGATTATAATACAAGAATTAACTGGGACAACAAGCTGAAAATCATCCATTTTAACAGCAGGAGCCTCTACACCAACTTTGATCAAATAAAGGAATACCTAATGGACTTTAAGAACCCTTTTGACATTATTGCAATAACTGAAACATGGATTAACAAAGAGAAAGGTATGAACTTTGAATTAGAAGGATATAACCTTGTCTGTATATGATATATGATTAAGTGAAACAAAACATGTGGGTTGTTTGGTCTGTAAGACAGCAGGATAAACGAAATGTACCAAAACAATGATAATGAATGTTGTTTGGTCTGTAAGACAGCAGGAAAAAAATGTACCAAAACAATGATAATGAATAAACTGATGGTGTAGGTCAAGTGAGGCAGCAGAACAGTGCAGGAGCAGGCCTGGATGAAGAGGAGAGTGACGACGAGTCACACGTTTAACAAATGTTCGAAATCTGGAAAAACAAAAGCAACACGGACACACCACCCCAACATCACTAACCGGGACTAACAACAACAACAAAAAAAGACAGTCATGAATTAGGCCTTCCGTGGAACAAAGGATTGGACTCTGCCTTAAGTGGAACAAAGGATTGGTCATAATAGGTCAAATATGGACACTAAAAGACAGATAAAAATTTATAATAATTTGATGATATGTGGAAAAGAGGAGAGTAAATATTGAGAAAATGGGGACGGGACTAGATAAGCTTTGCTTCTCCCGTTTTCCCTTTCGGACATGTACAATGTGATCAACTATTGACAATCTGTGATGCTGTATAAGTGTGCTGACGTGACCGAAATAAATAAATCAAAATAAAAAAAATAAAATAAAAAATAAAATAAAAAATTGAAGTTTGTAACAGGAAATTCCATTCATTTACAGAATTATAGGTATTTTAGTTTATTTTCAAGCTAATGTCTAGTTTTTCAAGCCTTCATGGCATTACCCAGCTTCCCTTGCAATGCCAGAGGAAGAGTGCTCCACACCACTTTGTCGGCTGTCTCATAGAATCTCCAACAGCCAATCAGCAGTGAAAGCTGTGCATGCAGAGTTCTAATCAGAGACAGCAGAGAGGAGGAAATGTTTTGCCAATGGAGAAAGCCTGGCGCTGTTCCTGGAGCCTTGGTTTCTAAGATAAATTAGGCAGCAGACTCTCCTGAAATTGTAATAAACATTCCAGTCCTCCACAGCTCAGGCTACTGGCAACATTACTGTGAGCCCATTAACGTTACAGAAACAAACATGGCAGCTCTGCTCGCTCACAGCCAAGCCAGCCATCCCTCTCAATCACTCGAAACAAGGCTGCTGATAATGTCAATACTGAAATTGTCTGTCATAGCAGAAGTCTGTGTGTGAGTAAAGTTCTAACCCCCAAACTCCACATAGAGTGAATGCACACCGAAGAGCTGTGGTTTTGCTCCGACTGACAGGCTGGCGACATCACCCACTGCGGTGCACACACCACCAACATCTGTACAAGCAGCAGCAAATTGGTTCAGTCAACAACTGAATACATCCTATATCAACTGTACAATTATTTGAACTTCTAACCAGGGCCTAGTATGTGCTAGTGCTATGTGCTAGTAAGCAATCCACTAAAACTGATCAGATTGATGAAAGTTTGTTCTAAACCTGGCCCAACATGGAGAATAAGTGATGGAGGATACCTCAGGATGAATTTATCATTTAGAAAACACAGAGTAAGTGAAAACAGCGGCTCAGAGCTGGACTGCTGAAGAATGTTGAGTTTTGATTCATCAAAAGGGTGACTTGTCATTTTTTAAGTCTTTGTGTTTACTTAAACTGTGCACATGAGCAAAAAAGATATTCATACAGACACCAACTGAATGACAAAATCATACAAAATGATCTCTCACTGTCCCTGCAGTCTTTACGCTCACTGGTGCACGGAGGAGCACGTGCCCAAAGAAGCTGAGCGATTCAGGAAGCATTTAGAACAAATGTTCACATGGACATTGGCTGCACTGCAAGATGGCATTACTGACAGACAACAACATTTTAAATGGAAAATATCAGACCTGTAGTCCACAGAGCAGATCATGGCTGTATTAGACAGTGGAGAATGCGTCCCCTTGCGCAAACTGGGACACTACGCACAACACGTTTTTTGCGTTGGGGCAGCTGCTTGTAACAGCCTGTCCAGCTTAGTTTTTGTTCTGTCATATCTTGTGTCTGAATGTAGCATACTCAGGGGTAACAGCGCAACCCCTGAGAAGCGACAGGGAGAGGGGCATGCCCATGAAAGTGTGAAGCATTACTGTAAATTTCTTGGTTCATACAGTGATATTATAAATGTGTGTGAGACACAACCACACAGACAGGCCTCTGCTGGTGAGTATGTGCTCACCTGTGCGCACAAGTGTCTATGTGTGTGTGTGCATCAGGCTGAAACTCTGCGGAAATGAAATAGGGGTAACAAGGCTATTTTAAAATGACAGGTAATTGCATGAAAATGTAAGGAGAAGAAATAAAAAGTCGTCTGAAAATAATTACTTTGGGAAGGTACAGATACCCTAAATTTCTACTTAAGTAAGGTAATGAAGTATTTGTACTTCATGATACCTCTGCCTGTGATTTACCTGTGATGTTTTTCTCCCTCTCTTCCAGTGCTTCCACAAGCTCTTCCACATTACAGGTACAACCCCTGTAATCACTGACACACTCTCTGGACTTCTCCTTCACCTCAGCCCTCACTCTCCACTGATCACCTGCATTCTTTGGACCCTGGATTCACCCCTCCTGCCCCCAGCTTCATCTCAATGAATACTCATTCTTATACCTTATAACTCAGTTCTTCAGTCTCCGGTCCACACTTGATCAATCAGGGAATTTCCTAACACTGTGAAAATTAGCAATATTTTTTGGAGATTATGAAAGAATTTAGCCACAGACTAAGATTTGTTTGTTTAATGACATATATAACTCATTTGCCATTCAATAATATAACATAGCATAACATAAGATCAGAACACTTGTGCAGTTTTTTAAAAATGTGTGTATGAATTTTTCCACATCTTTTTCAACACATGTTTTGTTTTTAAAGCTGCATCATTAAGGCAAAAATGAACAGAATTCACATCAACACATAATTCCATACAAATCAAACCTTCCGTAGAGTGATGGTACAGTGGAAAGATCATTATTATCAAGTAACATCAGATTTAGTGTGCTTAACTTTTACACTTTGGCTGAAAAGTTACATGTCTCAGATGTCCAAGTCAACGCACTTTTGCATAAACCTTGTATGGCTCTGGCACATGTGTAGCACCAGTAATTCCTTCTGTATTAAGCTTTACTCCATCAGGAACAGAGAAAGAAAACTTCTGTAGTAATCCAACCAGAAACAGGAACAGCTCCATCTTGGCAAGACTTTCTCCAAGACACACACGTTTACCTGATTTGATGAAAAAAAAAAACCCAATGAATAATGGAAAAAATTCTAAGGATGACACTAACTTCTGCTGTAAATTAAAGGTAATTTTGAGGAGAACTGATGAAGTGAGATATCAGGATCTTAATTTCAACATCAAAACCAGCTTGTATAAGAAAATGTGAAGTGCTGTACCTGCAGAGAAGGGCATGAAAGCTTCTCTCTTCACAAACTTCCCCTCAGAATTGAGGAAGTGTCCAGGGTTGAAGGTGTCTGGAGTCTCCCATTGACTCTTGTCAAACAGCACAGAGTTCAGAATGGGCATCAGGGCTGTACCCTAAAAGAAATGCAGCTTACTGTATGTTTACATGAAGTGGTTGGAAAATCATCACTATTCGAGAAGATCCAGCTAAGAATTTTAATGGCACTGTAAAAAAAAAGTACCTTGGGGATGAAGTAACCACCCAGTGTTGTGTCCTTGGCAGCCTTTCTTAGCCCATTGAGAGGGACAATGTTTCCAAATCTCTGGATCTCATGGATGACAGCATCAGTGTAAGGCAGGTTCGGCCTGTCAGCCATTGTGGGCAGGCGGCTTTGTCCAATCACTTGGTCTATCTCTGCCTGAACTTTCTCTAAAATACAGCAACACTGAATAAATTAACCATCAAACAACAAAAGAAATAAACTCCAAATACCATTTGAAACAAATGTGTTGGTGTGCAGATCACTATTAATATTAAGGCTGAGGATTTTGTCTCCAGTCAGAAGTCATATGGCCCATTACTGATTTACTATTCTTACATTATTTTCTTTTTCCAATTGAACAATTTAATGGTCTTACTCAAAGAGTAATCTGGTTGAACACCTTTATCACCAATAATCCTCTTACATTAAACACACATGTAAGTTTGGTGCTCTTTCAATGTTTGTATTAATCTATGTAGGTCCACACCGTTTGTGTCATTATCCTGCGGTTTGTCAAGTTTCCCGGTCTGTCTTCATGTTTTATGTCTTGTCTTTGTGCATCCTGTTTTATTTTGAAATTCACTTTTCCTTTCTTGTCCATGTAGGTTTTACTTCCTGTCCTGGCTTGTCACACCTGCTCCTTGATTGTTCCTCTCCCAGCTGTGTCTAGTTAACCCTCATTACCTCTTGTATATAACTCTCGTGTTTTCCCCAGTCTTGTTGCCGTATTGTTAAGTACCTGTACACTACCTAGGCGTTCTCGTTTCATAGTCCCGTTACTGACCTCCTTTGTTTCTTGACCTTACCTTTTTGCCTCTCGTTTTTTGGACACCTCTGCTAATCTGCCTTTTTTGTGTATCGAACCTTGCCTGTCTAACTGCCTGCCTTGTGTATCTAACCCAGCCTGTCCTGATTGGACTGTGGTTTTCTTGCTTGGTTGCTCATGACAGTTTGCAGACTCATTTGTACAGTATTTGCTGGTATTTTAATGCTTTAGTCAAAATATGTATGAAGGAAAACTTGAATGTTGGCATGGTTGCTGTTGGAGATTCACTGGACGTCAGCAGAGTCATCACTCGCGATATTTGCATGATATAGTAAATGTTTGTTTGCAAATGTTACCACAAAACTGCATAAAAACCTGTTTAACTAGGTACTCATGTATGTGAGAACACAACTGTTTTGTGTCTTTTCCATGTAGTTAGTAGCACATGCTTTTTCACCTACTCTGGATTTCTGGGTTATTGACGAGGAGAACCAAAGCCCACAGCAAAGTAGTGGAGGTTGTCTCTGTTCCAGCTTGAAACAGATCCATGGAGCACAGGGCTAGATTGGTCTCACTGAAGCCCACATTGGTCTCCTTGTGCTGGTCAGAAACACAGAGCAGATATAATAGTGAAGGACTGGCAGTCTGAGATGAAGGACTTAAATGTACTTCACAATGAGAGCAGTGTGGTAAATGACTTTATTTACTTTTTCCATTTCAATGATGAAAGTATCAATGTAGTCCCTGGGATTGTTGTGGTCCAGGTTCTTCTTGTGCTTTTGCACCTCTTGATCAAGGAACTCATGAAGTGTCTTAAAGAGTTGGAATATTTTGTTGTGCGGACCGGGCATGTGCTTCATCAGCGCAGGGAACGAGTCATACAGCTACATGTAAGAAGAGACAAACAGATTTATCTTTTAACTTCTACATTTTCCCCTCATTCTGAGTATTAGCTGTCAAAATGCCACAGAGATATTTGAATAAATTACAGACTTACCCACATCCATATAGAGCCTTCCAAGACAAGGAGTTCTGACAGACTTTTCAGCAAATGTTTGAAGTCGTGGTCACTGTAATCAAACCTTTTCCCCATCACCAGCTGACAAATGATGTTAGACACAGCGTTGTTGAAGTAGATTGCTGGGTTGAAAGGTTCACCTGCAGAAGAGGAGACACTTTATAGTTGATACTGTACTCCTAAAGATCCTCCAAATGTTATGAGCAGTGCTGAAGTAACTGTGAATCACCTTTCTCATTCTCAATCGCCTCCTGCAGATGCCGGATTTCCTCACAGATGCTCAGCTCCATGGTGTTTTTGCCAAAACCAAAACTTCTTAATGTAGACAGAGCAAAGCGTCGCTGTGTCTTCCATGTTTCACCATTGCTCATAAACAGACCACCTTTAAAAAGTCATACAGATGTGACAGGATTGCAAACTCAGCCAAATTATTTTGTGAACATCATAAAATTGGTGTGTAAAATAGATTTATAAACCTGAGGGTATTGTGTACAGTCTTTGCTGGGTTGGACTGTCTGGACGATCCACAAAATTTTCTGCTTGGTTCACGATAGCTTCTTTCACAGTTTTGTATCCAGACAAACACACCATTTTTTCACTGCCAAATCGAACACTGAATACATTCCCGTAAGTATCAGCCAGCTGTGGAAAACACATAAACAGATCTTGAGCCCTAATGGAGTCCGATTGGGCACAAGGTAGGGCTTAACAAGAGGAGACTGACGCTTGAGCCGGTCACCTGCTCAGACTCTGTCCCCAATTCTTGTTTTTTAATGCACAGATCAGACACATGCAAACCACTGTAACATAACCTGATAGAAGCAAAGGTAACTGTAAAGGTTAAACATGAATAAATAGATTAAAAAAAAAACAGACAACAAAAGCACATAATGTGGATTTTGGTGGAACAAACAGGGGGATACAACACTCTGTAAGAAGCAATGAAGTCTATAAAATTAGAAAGTAAAATATGAAGAATAAAACAACACATAATAATAATAATAATAATAACAACGCTCTAGTGAAAACAAGACAGAGGTATGTGCGTGACCTTGCATTGTTAAAAGGGGTAGGCAATCATAAGCATTGTGCTTCAGCCTACTCCTTTTGGGCTTGTGGTGACATAAATTCGAACTGTATCTGTTGTGACTGCTAATTCAAATAATGTAAAGTTATGTTTAATGTAAGAAAGGCACTGTAAATATTCCACAATTGCTCAAATAAAAAAAATTAAAAAAAGTCCACACATATTTTTCCACAAACCTATATTTTATAATCAAATTACATTTAAAAAAATCATCCAAAGTCATTAAAGCTGGTTTTCCAAAAAGGAATCAGTAATTATTTAAATAAAAAAAAAGTCTATCTGTCATAAGTACACAATCTGAAATGTGTTGTTCTAATTTAATCTCTATCACCACTGCAGTTTATACTTAGGTAATAGAAAATATCAAATTGTACCTCCTAACTCTCAGCCTTTTTAGTTTCTTGCAATACAAACATTTCTTACATTCAGCCTTTCTGTTTTGATTGCCAGACATTTTCAGATACAAATACATAACCCATGAGGTTAACTTGCATTAAAATTTTATTCTTTAAAGGGAAAAATAAAATCTTAAGTCAGGGTTTGTGCCATCTTTACTTACTTTTGCTGAGTCATTTATACCTAAACTGAAGCATCAAATCTCAGAAGTGTTTTCTTTATTATAATGTCTTCATTGCTCAAACAGACCTTGTAGTTGTAGAGATGTGCCTAAGTAAGATAAGCTAATCCATTCTGCTTTTTCTACCTTAATTGATTCACTGTCAACCTGATGGACATTTGTGAAGTGTTTAGGTTTGTTATTTGTAGAGCAGTAAATCTGCCAATTCATGGATAACAAAGATAAAAATAATGTCATATATTACTTTTAATAAAAAAAAAATTCAGTCAAAGAGCATCTATTGTGCTTTATTTAGCATCACAGAAACATAAAAACAATGATAATTACCAATGCTGTTAATTTATGGCAGCTGTGGCATAAACCTTACTTGGATGGTGGTTGAAAAACAATTTGACACAGGACATAACTTTCGTCCATGTTTACTGCTGAGGATGGCAATATAAATCTGGTAAGATTAGCTTTTTTAGTCTACACAGGGGCAGGTCAATTCTCCAGGCAACTAATGACTGTGACTAAAACAGCAGCCACGTATGTACTTCCACAAGCAGGTAACAGTAAATCAAAGTCAAGGATATTTGTGATAATTTAAAAATGACTCATTTTGGGGTGCTGGTTTGGCAGAATGGTTAGCAACCAGACATGTCCTATGTACGTACTTCTGCTGGTCCAGGTTCGAATCCCGCCTGTGACCAGGTTGCAGAATGTCTCCTCCTTCTCTCTCAACTCCTTTCACAAGCCGATCCACTGTCTCTCTTTTATCAGTGAAGGCACAAAATGCCCCCCAAGAAACGACTCATTTACTGAGCCAACAATAACAGTTCACAGACACAACAATACCATTTCATCACAATGGTTGATGCTGGAAGAACAATAAACTCTAATAGTTGGTCCTCGCTGCCTACTGACGGGCTATTTCTGCCATTCATCTGCATGTTGTGTAAGTGGCAGGGCAATGTGACATATGCCAGCAGTATGCTAATGGCAAGTCAATGCTTACCGACATATGCCAGTGTCCACTCACTGTCCACCTAGACATTTTGAATTTTTATTTACACACATTGGATTATTAAGAAAGAAAAATGTAAGGATTTTGCAAAGCAGGAAGAGAACAACACTTTTAAGAAGAATTAAGAAAAATAATTTGGAGGACTTTGTATCTGAGTCTTACCAAGTTACATCTAGTATTTTTCAAACTGCATCACTCAGATAGTCAAGAAAGCTTTTTCGCTATTTCGAACCATTCTTCAAACATCTCTCTGTGTACGTGGCAGGGCAATGTGACATATGCCAGCAGTATGCTAATGGCAAGCCAATGCTGACCGACATATGCCATTGTCCACTTATTTTCCACTTAGACATTTTGCATTTTGATCCACACACAGATTGGATTATTAAGAAAGAACAATGTAAGCATTTCATGAAGCAGGAAGAAAAAAACTGTTAAGAAGAATTTAGAAAAATAATCTGGAGGACTTTGTATCTGAGTCCAACAAAGTTACATCTAGTATTTTTCAAACTGCATCTCTCAGATTGTCAAGAAAGCTTTTTGCTGATTTGAACCATTCTTCAAACATCTTTGCTCAAAGGTGAAATTAATATGCACAGAAATCAGGAATTTGTTTGACAATGCAAAATTTACAAACAACAAATCAACTTTATTATTTTTTCCATAAGCTGTAAAAAACAAAACAAAATAAAGAAACTTTACCTTTTCAAAGTACTTGTGTGTGGGTTCGTTGTTCATACTGAACACATTACCCACAATTGGAGCAGCCCAAGGTCCTGGAGGATAATTTGGAGGACTCCGATTTTTCAGGTAGTCTGCTATTATGATGAAAACAAAGAAAAACAGGAAAAACCCTTTGAGGTCTAAACCCAGTAAGAAATCCCAGAGCCACATGATTAAAGAGAGAGATACTCCAAGCAGAACAAAAACTTTCCTCTCTCTAAGATGAAGCGTATTTTCTGAATTCTCTTAAATAGTACTGGACAGGCTACAGAAAAAAAAAGTCAACTGTGTTCAAAGGTGAGCATTTCTGTGTCCTTACATAATTTGCAGTAGACACACCTACGGAACTTTACTTTGAGAAAGGGGACCTGTGCCTGTGGACTTGATGACACAAACATCTAGGAAAGCACAAATTAAACCAGCTCAATAATTAGATTAATATTACATAACCAATTTTATGAACCATATCTACTCTATCTTATCTGACTCATACCAAAGGACAGTTTGAATACGATACAGCTGTAAGGCAGAGGCCGCTCTACATGCATGATTTGATTTCTCTGCTGGAATAAAAAGAAGAAAACTATTTCTAAAGTTTTGAAAATCTGACCAGCTCAGATTTAGAAGTTACACACGTGATTTACTTTTGTTACACAACAGATAAGATTTTTTGCAGCTGAAAGCTCTTATGTATTTCATGTTTCTTCAGGATGTATTAAATTATCGTCTTTGGGACACATTTTTTCTGAGGTATCAAACCCAAACAAGAATGGAACTGGATTATAATGTTTTACTTAGAACATTTTTCTGTGTAAATGCAGTATACTTCCATGAAACAGCTGCACTGATCAGTGTCACATCTGACTAAATAAAAGGGTGGGAGAAATGTTCAATTACATTTTTCTTAATTCCATCTGCAGAATTAAAAGATAGAATTAAAGAGGGCAGCGGTTGGCAGGGCAAATGCTGCAGCACTTTAAGGCTCAATCCCAAACAGCGAGGCGAGTCTCCATGGCAACGTACGCTGAACGGCTAACCTGCTCCGGGGCAGGTTAGGTTCCAGATTGAACTCGCGGACTATAAAAACCCCACCCACTGACCAATAAGCTCTCTCAGCCAGCTCTTCTGCAGGAGTAAAATCTGGGGGAGGACTCTCATATCCGTAACAAGATCTTCAATGCCAACACTTCTGCTCCATGACAATATTTTATTGCCCATCTTAAAATTGTGACAAGAATTCATGTAGGGCTCATGTGGCCTACATATCACACAAAAAAATGTAAATGTGGCACCCTGGACATCTTCTTAGTTCAGATTATGCCCAGAATTCTTTTAGTGGTTAGTAACATTAACTGGGTCCACCCACTATTATTTTTTAATTATTTTTTTCATTTATGTAGCTTAAAACATTTAGTGGCACTGGTAAAACACTCACCTGTTGCACCTGGAATAATTATGAGACAATACCCATTTGTGTCAGAAGGTGGCAGTGTCGGCTTGGGCAATGAGACTGACTGTCATGGTAATCCTGGCATCACAGGAAGTGGGCTCAGTCACACAGCGTAAGATGCTCAGAACGACAGCATGTAAAGCAGATACTCATGAATGACTGCTTCTATACATGTTTTGCAGGTGAGTAAAGTGCACAAATGCCTCCGTTAAGTTATCTGAAGTTTGTTTCTTAAGTTGTCGAGCCAAATTTATTTGTTTACAAGATCGCGAACGTCCATAAATAAGGACGCTAACTGCCGTTAGCCTTAGCCGCTAATGTACAATGTAATGCCGCCGTAAGGGTTGATCGAGCGCCTCGTGTGTGTAGAGCATTGTTAATGGCGCCGTGATTGCAGATTTAGCGAACACAGTACAATACAAACTATGTACAGAAGTAAAGTGGATAACTACCATAAATTATCCAAACGATGTTTGTGATGAGGGATAGTCGATACAGCCTGGTGTCAAAACATTTATGTTTTAAAACTATTAATTTGCGCAGATGCCAAATCTTATTGTCTGTCAGTTACAGGGGTAAATTTGTGATATTATTCCTTTGAAATATACAAACATGCACAACATTGGTAATGTGTGACAGATTATAAGAGTCGGTTGTAATGAAGTACACCATGGACTGAAAGTTAATATGTAAGTGTTATTATGTATATATTTTTTTTATGATTAACAGCAATGCATCGGCATTGTTCATGCTGTCAGTTTTCTCTGTGATAGTTACATTTGTGAAAGGTTTGGCTTTAATGATCTTTGGCTGCTGCCTGCATCCTGACAGTCAACTTGAAAGCTTTTGGGTTTATTTTTATCTTGAACTTCTGAATTGTTTGTTGCTGTTGCACTGACATAAGGTTTTGTCTTTCATTATGTATTTGGTTAACTGTTAAACAGCAACAGTTGTATCAATTGTTTACTGTAGGCCAGTAATAGTTGTACTGCTGATCACTGTGTTATTTGATTTAAGTCAGGCAGTACGGGAAGTGGGCTCAGTCACACAGCGTAAGATGCTCAGAACGACAGCATGTAAAGCAGATACTCATGAATGACTGCTTCTATACATGTTTTGCAGATTTTGCAGTGTTGATGGGAAAATAAAATCGCTGGCACCTTGATGAACGCTCGTCATCCTTGGACAAGAGTAACATAAACACGATAGTAATGAACAAATGAATGAATGAATTCATCTTGGGAATGAATTAGACATGTCTGGTGAATGTTACAGTAAAAGTGCATGTTGAACACTGCTATGTCAGGATGATAATGGCACCAAAGATTTTTTGCGCGCTATACTTATGCATTGAGACTGTCAGCAATTTTCTGCCAGCACTCCTTCCGTGTTTTTGCAGCGGCGACGGTGTTGTTTTTGACGTTTATTACATGTTTTAATTCTTCATACTTTGTCATGATCGCCTCCTGCTCCCCGCGTGTTAAGTATCCGGTCCCTCGCTCTGCGGCCTGCTCTGACGCTCCAGACTGGTCCATGTTCGCGATTGGTCAGATGTGGCGGGCTCCACCTTATATGCATGCACACGCTCATTGCAAAGCTGAATCCATTTATGAGGTTGATAACCAGCGTCGTCAAACTGTTTAGCGAGACCGCCGGCCACCGCGCTCAGTTCAGCGAGGCAGCTCCAAGGCTGTCTCGCTAGGCTGAACTTGCTTCGTAGAATAGGCCCCAGGACAGGGGAACCACAAGGGTGAAATACATGAGGTGATTGGGCATGATGAGACACAGCTGGAGAAGCACAATCAGGGATCAGGTGTGACACACCAGACAGGAAGCAAAACCTACAGAGACAAGAAGAGACACCTGGCATGTCACATTTAGGGAGGTGGCATTTAATAAGGATGATAGACCACCAAGGTGGAGTGAAATTGAGACAATTGTCAGTCATGCAAAGGCTTCACCAGCCCCTATGCCAGGTGGAGTCTCCTACAGGATGAATATAAAGCTACGGGAAAATGTTATTAAGCTACTAATGATGCTAGTTGTGCCAAAGCTTTTATATTTGCAAAGTATTTTGAACAGGAGAGTTCTCCAGTTTGTCAACTGCTGTGATATTACCAAGGGCGTCAGTTTGTTTTGAAAAGTGTGGGGGACAGCTACTGATAAAAGTGACTTCTGAGAAGTGCTTGTGATCAAAGGCACTACTAGGGATTTTTGCCCCATGATAAGAACTGTCACTAGGTCCCCCATAGCCGTCCGTTAGGCCGGCGGAACATTTTGATACTGTTTTATAAAAGAAAACGCATTTTAGTGATATTTTTGACAATCATTCCCATATTTCTGAAAAGAACAACATGACAGCTAGGTAGGGGGGGCACTGAAAATACAATGAAATTCATTTAGATTTTATTATTTGCTGCAAGACTGATTCTCTATATTCCAAAAACCCATCTCTTTATTTAAATACTTGAACATAAAATTCTCTTTAGAATAACTAGTAGAAAAAAACAACCTAAAATACAAAACAACCTCTTCCTTTAAAATGAAATGCAGTTATAATCTGTGGAGAAAACACCATCAAAAACAAAATGGCCATTAGCCTTTTATGATATATTGTTATTTGAGCATGTAGCCCAACATGCAGGTTTAATTTATCTCCAATACTGTGGGCTCAGGGGATGCCATTAGATTTGTGGTGAAAAGATACATATATGAGGCTATGTGGCTGCAGCTTTGTAATCTCCTGATTTCCAGAAAATGTAAATTTCTCTAACTGGATTGAGAGCAGTCACCCAGTCTGACCACAAATGTCTCCGTTCCTGCTGCAGAGCAGAGTATAAACTACTGACCAAACATGATACTACAGATGATGCTTTTAAATCATTCAAATGAAATTAAATTATTAGATTATTTTTAATTATAAAATAAAGTAGATAAAATAGGCTTTTTTATTTCAGAAGGATATTTTATTTACTAAAGTTTTTTCTCCATAATAATCATTTAATGTAACACACAGCTGCTCACCTCCTTCCTCAAGGAGTACCTGGTCAACTCAAGGAGAAAACGAAAAAATTACATAAACACAGGGAGCCAGCCCACAAAAATGCACCCACAAAGATCTGCCTCATGACTCAAACTTAGTAACAAAAACTCAGTGAAGCAGCAGGACAACGAATCAAAAAATTAAGCCTTCTTGTCATACCTTTCTCGTTTGTAGGCTGGAAACATTTATTATTATTATGATTATTATTATTATGATGATGATGATGATTATTATTACTATTATCATTATTATTATCATTGTTATTTAGGCCTAATTATTCGAGGAAAATACCGCCATAGATGAATAATCCGGGTCATGACCTCTTTTTCTTCTGTGGCGTTATTACATGGGATGATCACATGGTTAAACAAGCAAACAAGTTTTCTAGCTCACCCAGATGTTTTCAGAAGAAAAGCACACTCTGGGTCGGAGCTTCAACTTGGCACAATTGCAAAATTATAGCAGCTGCACGCTTTTTCTATCCTCACGGAGGTCTGCAGCGTCTCTCTGCTACTCTCGAACGAATGCGGATGGTGCGTTCAGGAGCGTCGGAATTCTCTATACTACCGAAATAACTGGGATTACAGTGGTTTACACGTGAAGGATTTGTGTGCGGTGGAGACAAAATGACCTCTGACAAAAAGTGGGGGGGACACATCCCCCCGTCCCCCCCTAAACTGACGCCTATGTGAAAATGTAAGGAGAAGAAATAAAAAGTCATCTGAAAATAATTACTTTGGGAAGGTACAGGTACCCCAAATTTCTACTTAAGTAAGGTAATGAAGTATTTGTACTTCATGACACCTCTGCCTGTGATGTACCTGTGATGTTTTTCTCCCTCTCTTCCAGTGCTTCCACAAGCTCTTCCACGTTACAGGTACAACCCCTGTAATCACTGACACACTCTCTGGACTTCTCCTTCACCTCAGCCCTCACTTTCCACTCATCACCTGCATTCTTTGGACCCTGGATTCACCCCTCTTTCCCCCTTCTTTCTCTCAATGAATACTCATTCTTATACCTTATAACTCAGTTCTTCAGTCTCCGGTCCACACTTGATCAATCAGGGAATTTCCTAACACTGCAAAAATTATAAATATGTTTTGGAGATTATGAAAGAATTTAGCCACAGACTAAGATATTTGTTTAATGACATATATAACTCATTTGCCATTGAATAATATAACTTAACATAACATAAAATCACAACACTTGTGCAGTTTTTTTAAAATGTGTGCATGAATTTTTTACACATCTTTTTCAACAACGCTCAAGATTTTTTGTTTCTAAAGCTGCATCATTAAGACAAAAATGAACAAAATTAACATCAAGACATAATTCCATACAAATCAAACTTTCTGTAGAGGGATGGTACAGTGGAAAGGTCATTATTATCAAGTGACATCAGTTTTAGTGTGCTTAACTTTGCACTTTGCTGAACAGTTACATGTCTCATGGAGATGTCCAGGTCAACGCACTTTTGCATAAACCTTGTATGGCTCTGGCACATTTGTAGCACCAGAAATTCCTTCTGTACTAAGCTTTACTCCATCAGGAACAGAGAAAGAAAACTTCTGTAGTAATCCAACCAGAAACAGGAACAGCTCCATCTTGGCAAGACTTTCTCCAAGACACACACGTTTACCTGATTTGATGAAAAAAAAACAATGAATAATGAAAAAATTCTAAGGATGACACTAACTTCTGCTGTAAATTAAAGGTAAATTTCAGGAGAACTGATGAAGTGAGATATCAGGATCTTAATTTCAACATCAAAACCAGCTTGTATAAGAAAATGTGAAGTGCTGCTGTGCAGAGAAGGGCATGAAAGCTTCTCTCTTCACAAACTTTCCCTCAGAATTGAGGAAGTGTCCAGGGTTGAAGGTGTCTGGAGTCTCCCATTGACTCTTGTCAAACAGCACAGAGTTCAGAATGGGCATCAGGGATGTACCCTAAAAGAAACGCAGCTTACTGTATGTTTACATGAAGTGGTTGGAAAATCATCACTGTTCAAGAAGATCCAGCTAAGAATTTTAATGGCACTGTAAAAAAAAGTACCTTGGGGATGAAGTAACCACCCAGTGTCGTGTCCTTGGCAGCCTTTCTTAGTCCATTGAGAGGGACAATGTTTCCAAATCTCTGGATCTCATGGATGACAGCATCAGTGTAAGGCAGGTTTGGTCTGTCAGCCATTGTGGGCAGGCGGTTTTGTCCAATGACTTGGTCTATCTCTGCCTGGACTTTCTCTAAAATACAGCAACATTGAATAAATTAACCCTCAAACAACAAAAGAAATAAACTCCAAATATCATCTGAAACAAATGTGTTGGTGTGCAGATCACTATTAATATTAAGGCTGAGGATTTTGTTTCCAGTCAGAATTCATATGGGCCATTACTAATTTGGGATTCTTACCTTTTTTTCTTTTGCCAATGAAACTATTAAATAGTCTTAATAAAAAAGGAATATGCTTAAACAACTTTATCACCAGTAATTGTGTACATTGTACATGCAAGTTTGGTGTTCTTTGAATGTTTGTTTTAATCTGTGTACGTCCACACTGTTTGCAGACCCATTTGTACAGTATATGCTGGTATTTTAACATGTTAGTCAGAATATGTATAAAACTTGAATGTTTGCATGGTTGCTGTTGGAGGTTCATTGGACGTCAGCAGAGTCATCAATAGCGATATTTGCATGCTATAGCAATTTTTTTATTTATTTGTTTATTTGGCAGGGACATTGCAATTGTACAAAGTCACAAAAAAGAAACTATTTGCAGCTGATGCCATGCAAGTGGAGTTTATAGCCAAGGCTAATTCTCAACTCCTGTCCCTGGTTGGGCCTTTCTACATTACATAAAACAAGAAATTACATCACATAAGAACACAAGAAATTACAGTGAAATAAAATCTATTTAAAAAAACCCAACAACAAACAAACTAAAACTTTTAAAAACTAATACTATTAAAATTAATACTCAAATAAATGAATAAATAGATAAATCCTTCTTTCCATGCACAGTATTCTTTAAAAATGGGTACAGGTTTGTTTTGTTTTTAGCCAAGACTTAAGCCTGGTGGTGAAGATATTGAACTCAGTGATGGTCTTGAGCTCAGATGGTAGCAAGTTCCACATCTTTGCACCTTTATAAGAAAAGGAGGACTGACCAAATGAAGTTCTGCAGCGAGGAAGTATACAGTTCTTATGTAAGGAACCCCATGTGGCTCTGCTGCTGTTTTGTTTCTGCACAATAGACAAAGTGGCTCTGGTGCTAGATCATTAATACATTTGAATATTAATTTGAGAAAGCACAAGTTACTGAAACTTTCAAAGCTCAGCAGTTTGTACTTCCCAAGAATCTTACAGTGGTGATAACGGATTGGCTTCTTGTCCATAATCTTTATTGCCTGGTTGTATCATGATCTGATGCAGTTTGTAACTGAGGGGGTTGCCTGGCCCCATGTTGTCATGCAGTATGATATGTGGGAAAATACCATAGCATGCATGTAAAGCAGGGCAGACTGAGCTGGAATGTAATGTCTGATTAATTTAAAACAATTTAGAGTATTTCTTGTTGTTTTTGAGATGAGAAATGTTTGTTTGCAAATGTTGGCATAAAACTGCATAAAGACCTGTTCAACTAGGCCCTCATGTATGTGAGAACACAACTGTTTTGTGTTTTTTCCATCTACAGAGTAGGTCATACTTTTCACCTACTCTGGATTTCTGGGTTATTGACGAGGAGAACCAAAGCCCACAGCAAAGTGGTGGAGGTTGTCTCTGTTCCAGCCTGAAACAGATCCAAAGAGCACAGGGCTAGATTGGTCTCACTGAAGCCCACATTGGTCTCCTTGTGCTGGTCAGAAACACAGAGCAGATATAATAGTGAAGGACTGGCAGTCTGAGAGGATAGACTTTAATGTACTTTACAATGAGAGCAGTGTGGTAAATGACTTTATTTACTTTTTCCATTTCAATGATGAAAGTATCAATGTAATCCCTGGGATTGTTGTGGTCCAGGTTCTTCTTGTGCTTTTGCACCTCTTGATCAAGGAATTCAAGAAGTGTCTTAAAGAGTTCAAATATTTTGTTGTGCTGACCTGGCATGTGGTTCATCACCGCAGGGAACGATTCATACAGCTACATGTAAGAAGAGACATGAGATAAACATATTTAGCTTTTAACTTATAGCCTACATCTGCCCCTCATTCTGAGTATTAGCTGTCAAAATGCCAGCAAGATATTTGATTAAATCACAGACTTACCCACATCCATATAGAACCCTCCAATTGAAGGAGTTCTGACAGACATTTCAGCAAATGTTTGAAGCCATGGTCACTGTAGTCAAACCGCTTCCCCATCACCAGCTGACAAATGATGTTAGACACAGCGTTGTTGAAGTAAATTGCTGGGTTGAAAGGCTCACCTGCAGAAGAGGAGACAATTTATAGTTACCTCCGCCAAGGAGGTTATGTTTTTGGGAGTCTGTCTGTCTGTCTGTCTGTCTCCCTGTCCGTCCGTCCGTCCGTCCATCCGTCCGTTGGTGAACAAAATAACTCAAAAAGTAATGAATGGATTTTGATAAAATTTTTAGGAAATGTTCAGCATGGGAAAAGGAAGAACTGATTCGATTTTGGGGATGATCCGAATCAGCGTCTGGCCACCGTGATGAAAAATGGGATTTTAGTGAATAACTACTGAATTAAAATAGATATCACTAGAAAAGCACTCGGAGAGCACAGACCTCCACCAGCGCCACAGTCCTCACCCATATTTTCACCATAAATATTAGTCCTACCTTATTTCATCAAAATATTTAGATTCCTTGACCATGAAAACATACCATTAGCAACTGGATTCATAATGATATCTATTTCAGTTTATTAGTTATTCACAAAAATCACATTTTGTCATGGTGGCCAGACGCTGATCCGCATCAACACCAAAACCGAATCAGTTCTTCCTTTTCCCATGCTGAACATTTCCTGAAAATCTTCGCAAAATCCATTCATCACTTTTTGAGTTATTTTGTTCACAGACAGATGGACAGACAAACAAACTCTAACGAAAACATAACCTCCTTGCTTGAGGTTATTATGAATCCACTTGCTAATGGTATGTTTTCATGGTCATGAAATAAAGATAGGACTAATATTTATGGTGAAAATCACAACAGGGGTTGGGACTGTGTTGCTGGCAGAGGTCTGCGCTCTCCAAGTGCTTTTCTGGTTAATATTGTACTCCCAAAGATCCTCCAAATGTTACAAGCAGTGTTGAAATGATTGTGAATCACCTTTCTCATTCTCAATCACCTCCTGCAGATGTCGGATTTCCTCACAGATGCTCAGCTCCATGGTGTTTTTGCCAAAACCAAAACTCCGTAACGTAGACAGAGCAAAGCGTCGCTGTGTCTTCCATATTTCACCATTGGATCCAAAAAGACCACCTTTAAAAAGCCATACAGACGTGACAGGGTTGCAAACTCAGCCAAATTATTTTGTGAACATCATAAAATTGGTGTGTAAAATAGATTTATAAACCTGAGGGTATTGTGTACATTCTATCCTGGGTTGGACTGTCTGGACGATCCACAAAGTTCTCTGCTTGTGTCACGATAGCTTCTTTCACAGCTTTGTATCCAGACAGACACACCATTTTTTCACCGCCAAGTCGAACACTGAATACATTCCCGTAAGTATCAGCCAGCTGTGGAAAACACATAAACAGATCTTGAGCCTTCACGAAGTCCGATTGGGCTCTAGAGGCAAGTTCTGAACTAAAGTCCTAACACGTTTTTCACAAACTTATATAATCAAATTAAATTTAAAAAAAAACTTAATCTAAAGTCATTAAAGCTGGTTTTCCAAAAAGGAATCAGTAATTGTTTAAATAAAAAATACATAAATGCGTTTATATGTTATAAGGAAATAATCTGAAATATGTTGTTCTAATTTCGTCAGTATCACCACTCTACTTTAGGAAACGGGAAATATCAAATTGTGCCTCATTAGTCTAAAGACTCTTCAGTTTCATGCAATACAAAAATAATTTCTTATATTAAGCCTTTCTGTTTTGACTGCAAGATATTTTCAGGTATAAATGTATAAGCCAAGAGGTTAACCTACATTAAAACTTCATTCTTTTAAGGGACAAATACAATCTTAAGTCAGGGTTTGTGCCATCGTCACTTACTTTTGCTCAGTCACATATAGCTAAACTTAAACATCAAATCTCAGAAGTATTTTCTTTATTATAATGCCTTCATTGTCCAAACAGACCTTGTAGTTGTAGAAATGTGCTGAATTAAGATAAACTAATCAATTTTTCTGTTGCCCCATTGGCCATTTATTGTCAACCTTTTGGACAAGTGCTTAGGTTTGTTATTTGTAGAGCAGTAAATCTGCCAACTCATGCATAACAAAGATTAAAACTGTATCATATATTAACTTTAATTAAAAAAAAAAAACAATTTCAGTGAAAGAGCAGCTATTGTGCTGCATTAACCATCACAGGAACAAAAACAATGGTAATTACCAATGCTGTTAATTTATGGCAGCTGTGGCATAAACCTTACTTTGGATGGTGACCTAATAAACATTTTCTTTACGTTAATGTTCATACTCAGGAATTAGATATATATTATGTTGTTGGCTTTGGCTTAACAAGAGTAGTCAGGAAACTTCTTGTATGAGAAAGCATAATTTGACATAAGACATAACTGTTGTCCATGTTTACTGCTGAGGATGACAATATTAACATTTATTAAGTATGGAAAAGCTGGTAAGATTAACTTATTGAAACCACACAGGGGCAGGTCCATTATCCAGACAACTCTAGTGACTGTGACTAAAACAGCAGCCACGTACGTATATACTTCCACAAGCAGGTAACAGTAAATGACAGTCAAGGATATTTGTGATTATTTAAAAATGACTCATTTACTGAGCCAGCAATAATAGTTCAGACAACAATACCATTTCATCACAATGGTTGATGCTGGAAGAACAATGAACTCTAATAGTTTTAGCTGGCAGCCTACTGATGGGCTATTTCTTCTTTTCATCTGCATGTTGTGTAAGTGGCAGGGCAATGTGACATATGCCAGCAGTATGCTAATGGCAAGTCAATGCTTACCGACATATGCCAGTGTCCACTTATTGTCCACCTAGACATTTTGCATTTTGATCTACACACACATCGGATTATTAAGAAAGAAAAATGTAAGCATTTCATGAAGCAGGAAGAAAAAAAACTGTTAAGAAGAATTTAGAAAAATAATCTGGAGGACTTTGTATCTGAGTCCAACAAAGTTACATCTAATATTTTTCAAACTGCATCTCTCAGATTGTCAAGAAAGCTTTTTGCTGATCTGAACCATTCTTCAAACATTGTACCTCAAAGGTGAAATTAATATGCACAGAAATCAGGAATTTGTTTGAAGAAAGCAAAATTTTACGATTACAAACAACAAATCAACTTTATGATTTGATCCATAAGCTATAAAAAACAAACAAAATAAAGAAACACTTTACCTTTTCAAAGTACTTGTGTGGGGGTTCATTGCTCATACTGAACACATTACCCACAATTGGAGCAGCCCAAGGTCCTGGAGGATAATTTGGAGGACTCCGGTTTTTCAGGTAGTCTGCTATTATGATGAAAACAAAGAAAAACAGGAAAAGCCCTTTGAGGTCTACACCCGGTAAGAAATCCCAGAGCCACATTGTTAGAGAGAGAGATATTCACAGCAGAAACAAAAACTTTCCTCTCTCTAAGATGAAGCCTGTTTTCTGGATTCTCTTAAATAGTACTGGACAGGCTAGAGAGAAAAAAAGTCAACTGTGTACGAAGGTGAGCATTTCCGTGTTCTTACATAATTTGTAGTAGACACGCCTACTTCACTTTACTGTGGCAAAGGGAACTCTGCCATAGCATGCATAAAAATATGCTGAGACAACAGAAATGATGGAAAATCAAACCTGATCACATCAACATCTATGAACTGATGATTAATGTTACATAACAAATTTAAAAACGAGACCTACTCTGTCTTATCTGACTCATGCCAAAGGACAGATTATATACAGTACAGCTGTAAGGCAGAAGCCGCTCTACAGCATGATTTAATTTCTCTGCTGGAACAAAAGTAAGAACACTATTTCTAGAGTTTTGAAAATCTGACCAGCTTAGATTTAGAAGTTACACTTCTGATTTACTTTTTTTACACAACAGATGAGTTTGTTTTTGCAGCTGAAAGCTTTTATGTATTTTATGTTTCTTCAGAATGATAAACAAATTAAATTATCATCATTGAGACAGATATTTTCTGAAGTATCAAACCCAAACAAGAATGGAATTGGATTATAAAATTTTACTTATTTTTTCTTTGTAAATGCAGTACACTTCCATGAAACAGCTGCACTGACCAGTGTCACTTTTGACTAAGTAAAAGGGTGAGAGAAATGTTGAATTACATTTTTCTTGATTCCATCTGCAGCATTTAAAGAGAGAAAAAAAGGGGGCAACGGTTGGCAGAGACAAATGCTGCGGGACTTCATGACTCAATCCAAAACGGCCCCCTACACACTGTCCCTACCCACTACCCCAGGACAGGGGAACCACAAGGGTGTACAATCAGGGATCAGGTGTGATGCACCAGACAGGAAGCAAAACCCACAGAGACAAGGAGAGACAGGTGAATTTTCAAAGTAAAACAGGAAACAAGAGACAAAGCATAAACACAAGTACAAAGTGGGTAACTTAACCAAGTCTGAAGCAGGATTATGACAGAGATGCCTTTGAAAAATATTCATTTGGATGGATAAACAAGGGATTGAGCCTTTCACCTGGTATGCCACCTTTAGGGGAGGTGGCATTTAATATGGATGTTAGACCACCAAGGTGGAGGGAAATTGAGACAGTTGTCAGTCATGCAAAGGTTTCATCAGCCCCTGTGCCAAATGGAGTCTCCTACAGGATGAATATAAAGCTACTGAAAAATGTTATTAAGCTACTAATAGTGCTCGCTGTAATAACATTTCTGCCCATCACTGCATGCTGTGCCATAGCTTTTATATTTGCAAAGAACTTTAAAAAGGAGAGTTTCCTACTTTGTTAATTATTGTGATAAAAACATTACCATTTTTAAACTTAAGTCTCCATTTTAGAGATTCTATTTTCACTGTTTTTTTCCAGTTATGACTCATGACTTAACTAACACGCAAAATATATTTTAAATATCAGAGATTTATATGGATGGTAACTGATATTTCTTATCCATCTCATTCTTTAACGATTCCCTCTTGGATTCTAATAGATTTTCTATGAAGGCAACAACTGGCCTACAAAGGTTTAAAATTGCAACAATGTCAAACACATCGCACTGTAGTTTTAAGCCACAATTTTGACCACCTTTGTCTCCATTATGGTTTGATGTCTTCAACCTCATTTCTGCTGACCGCCCCTGATGAGAGTGGAGTTTCGACTTGAAGAAATGATAAGAACTGAAGACGAATTGTTTGGCAACAAGACTAACGATATCAGTTCCTTGAGGCAGTTGTTAACAATTCTTCCTGGAATTGATTTTCAGTTTGTGTATGTTACCAAAGGTGTGTTTTGGTCCAAAAATAGAAGCCAATACATTTTGGTGCTGATCCAGTCAAGATTAACGTCACCAAAAAATTGAAGTTCGTATCAGGAAATTCTATTCTTTGACAGAATTATGGGAATATTACTTTATTTTAAAGCTGATGTCTAGTTTTTCAAGCCTAAATCACTGCATTTCCCAGCTTCCCTTGCAATGCCAGGGGAAGAGTGCTCCACACCACTTTGTCTGCTGTCTCATAGAATCTCCAACAGCCAATCAGCAGTGAAAGCTGTGCATGCGGATTTTTAATCAGAGACAGCAGAGAGGACGAAATGTTTTGCCAATGGAGAAAGCCCGGCACTGTTCCTGGAATCTTGGTTTCTAAGATAAATTATTCAGCAGACTCTCGTGAAATTATAATAAACATTCCAGTCCTCCACAGCTCAGGCTACTGTCAACATTACTGTGAGCCCATTAACGTTACAGAAACAAACGTGGCAGCTCTGCTCGCTCCCAGCCAAGCCAGTCATTCCTCTCAATCACTTGAAACAAGGCTGCTGATAATGTCAATACAGAAATAGTCCATCATTGCAGAAGTCTGTGTGTGAGTTAAGGTCTAACCCCCAAACTCCACATAGAGTGAATTCACACCGAAGAGCTGTGGTTTTGCTCCGACTGACAGGCTGGCGACATCCACCACTGCGGTGCACACATCACCAACATCTGTACAAGCAGCAGCAAATTGGTTCAGTCAACAACTGAATACATACTATATCAACTGAACAATTATTTGAACTTGTTACCAGGGCCTAGTATGTGCTATTGTATAAGCCAATCCACTATATCTGATCAGATTGATGAAAGTCTGTTCTAAACCTGGCCCAACATACAATCACCAACTGGTCAATTATTAACCCCTCCTTTGTCAAAAGAGATGAATGTATAAGCAGTTAACTAGACAAAACATGACAATCAGGGCCATAGGGATATCCAGACACAATTATCCTCTCTTCTGTCTCATGATTGCAGGCTAGCAGGTGTTTAGGCCACTGAGATTTTCTTTATATTTCAACAACATAAAAAGTAGTCTGGTTTATTCAATGGGGTATACTCTGACAGATGTTTTTCCGCTTAGGGCCTCCATACACTGAAGACATTTTAGCCACATTTTTACCTGATTGATACACCATGCAGTAAAAACAGCTCTGACGCCCACTTACGGGCCTCCACTCACAGGTTGAGAATGTTTGCACTAGTAGATGGTGTTTGGGTCTTGATCCTTCAAAGACTTTACTTACAACATGGAGGATAAGTGATGGAGGATACCTCAGGATGAATTTATCATTTAGAAAACACAGAGTGAGTGAAAACAGCGGCTCAGAGCTGGACTGCTGAAGAATGTTGTGTTTTGATTTATCAAAAGGGTGACTTGTCATTTTTTAAGTCTTTGTGTTTACTTAAACTGTGCACATGAGCAAAAAAATATGAAGTGAAGCCTGCGAGCTAGTTCAGGCAGACGACTCGAGCTGCGCTGCTACTCACATGTCACATTTCACATGTCATACGTCACACTCCTTACATCAATCCTCCAATCACACTCTCCACCTCTCAATTTGGCGGTGTATTTAAACTGGGAGTTTACCCAACTCTCCCTCTGCACGGCAGACGTCTATGCTGCCAGACACTGATTTGCTGCGTGTTCTTTCACCCCCACCTCCACCCCAGCATCCACCTGCAGGCTCCAGGGGTGTTCATATGTTTTGCTCATCACTCCTCCATGCCTTCATGTAAACATTTCTGCAAGGAGTGATGAGACTGGAGCCTGGACGCCAAACCCATAACATGTATTTGCAGCTACAATAAAACAATTTAACGTGAGTTGACTGACTGAAATATATTTATAAAGACACTGGCTGCATGATAAAACCATACAAAGTGACTGATGATCCCTCACTGTTCCTGCAATCTTTACGCTCACTGGTGCACGGAGGAGCACGTGCCCAAAGAAGCTGAGTGATTCAGGAAGCATTTAGAACAAATGTTCTCATGGACATTGGCTGCACTGCAAGATGGCATTACTAACAGACAACAATGGTGACAGCCTCACTTTAAATGGAAAATATCAGACCTGTAGTCCACAGAGCAGATCATGGCTGCATTAGACAGTGGAGAATGCGTCCCCTTGTGCAAAATGGGGTACTATGTACAATGCATTTTTTGTGTATAGGGGCAGTTGCTTGTAACAGCCTGTCAGCTTAGTTTTTGTTCTGTCATATCTTGTTACTGAATGTAGCATGTCTAACAGCGCAACCCCTGAGTAGCGACTGAGAGAGAGGCATGCCTATAAAAGTGTGAAGTACCACTGTGAATTTGTTGGTTCATACAGATGTTTTATAATTGTGTATGAGACACAACCACACAGACAGGCCTCTGCTGGTGAGTATGTGCTCACCTGTGCGCACGTGTTTGTGTGTGTGTACATCAGGGCGAAACTCTGCGAAAATGAAATAGGGATAACAAGGCTATTTTAAAATGACAGGTAATTGCTTGAAAACGTAAGGAGTAGAAGTAAAAAGTCAGCTGAAAAATACTTACTTTGGAAAGTACAGGCACCCCAAATTTCTACTTAAGTAAGGTAATGAAGTATTTGTACTTCATGACACCTCTGCCTGTGATTTACCTGTGATGTTTTTCTCCCTCTCTTCCAGTGCTTCCACAAGCTCTTCCACGTTACAGGCACAACCCCTTGTAATCACAGACACTCTGTGGACTTCTCCTTCACCTCAGCCCTTACTCTCCACTGATCACCTGCATTCTTTGGACCCTGGATCCACCCCTCCTTCCCCCAGCTTCCTCTCAATGAATACTCATTGTTATACCTTATGCTGCATTCACACCGCACGCTACTTGTACTACCTCGGCGATCACTCTCCATGCAAAGTCAATGTACAGCCACGATGGGACAGGGCCTCCTGCGATGCGACAGCCGCTTGTCACACTACCACATAGCTTATCGCGCGATGTCAAAGTAAAAAAAGTTGATCTTCTCAGGCGATGTTGTGTGTGGCTGTGCAGCAACAGCCAATCAGCGGTGTGGGCGTGTGTGATGGTGCCATCCATCCGGACTACAGAGGAATAATGGCTGCGGTCGAATAGTCACCTCCTAAGTCCTTTCCTATCTACTTTTCCTTAACCCTGATGGAAAACTTCATGAGGTTAAGGAAAGGAGAAAGGAGAATTCAGAAGGACTTGGGAAAGGAATACTGCCGTGCAGAGAGAATCCGACTACACTTTCACTACGCTACGTCACCATGTGACGGCGGATGTTACTGCTGTGGTTAAACTACAATTTTCCAAAGGTGGACTACAAAAGACGCATCATGTATCATGACAATGTGGTTCCTTTCAGACAACATTGAACATAATAACCTGGTAAAAATTACATTTGCATCACCAATGTTGAAGTGAGGATTTAAACAAATCTGTCCTCTCATTATCAACATGAACACCAATCAGTGCATGAAAATAAATGAACTGAAGGAAAGAAAGGCAGAAATTGTTAAGACCGCAATCTAATGGTGTACAAATGATTAATATTGAACCAAGTTTAAAACATAATCAACACCAAATGTCTCATATCCTGCTCTCTTCAGAGAATCAGACTACTGGAAAGTTAAGGCAGGTTTTGGTAAACTTTAGAAAGGATGAACAGCAGTGGTAACTCAAATGGTCTGTGTGTTTTGTTTGTCATTATTCGGTTGAATTCGGAAGCAGTCGGAATACACTCTGTTTATAATAGCTGTTGCCGCGGTGAATTGTGGGACAGAATAATCTCCTCTCCTTTCGTAAAGGATGGTCCGGTGTATCCTATGCTAAAGGAGATAATAAAGGAAGCATTGAGCCACCTTTCCTATGCATTTAAACTATTCGAACAGCTCTAATCACGAACTACTTTCGGTTCATTTCACTCCGTTAGGAACCTTCCTAAGCAAAAATGACTTTTCGACCGCAGCCAATTCATGTCCATGTGGGAAACATTGGTAAGTGAGGACATTAGTTCTGCCTAGACGGACCGCCGGAAACTCACAGGGTGCTTCCCAATGTGCCAAAATGCAATCTTCTCTCTCCTCTCTCCTCCGCGACACCGGGAGTACTTTGTGAGCAGCCATATTGATGGACGTTCCAAATTGCCAAATGTGCTTGGAAGAGAGAGGGACAGATCTGGAGGAGGCATAATCGAGGAAACACAAGTGCAGGTTTCGCGGTCTTTTCACCGACAGACACGCCCCCCAGTCGCTGCCCCCCCATGTGGGCATCGTCAGCTGCCCACATGTGTGGAACGAAAACAGAAAGAAAGTGTTAAAGTGTAATTAGCAACTTTTGGGAGCCATTGTAATGAGTATATCAACATCTAAAACAAAGCAGCCGATGTGTAGGCCTAATGTTCCCTCAAAATGTGACCAGTTACTAAATTTCCTTCACTGTGCAAAGTAATATTTACTCATCATTTAAAAGTATTCTAAGCTGGACATATTTGTATCACAGAAAATATTGAACACTGTCATGGGGCAGTTCTTTCAGGTTTTCCATCTGTTTGTGTCTTGATTTATCTGTGTTGTTTGTGTTTATGTCTGTAACTGTAAGGCTGCTACAGTAGACAGGTCTGTTAAGGAAAACACATTTTACATTAGATTAGATGAGACAACTTTATTCATCCCAAAGGGCAATTCAGTTTTTGCAGTCTACCCAGACCATACATACATTGTATTGAACGACAGGTGAGTGTTCTCTCAGGTGAGCCACGGAGGAGACGTGCAGACCTAGACTCACAAAGTGTCTTACAGGAAAGAAGTTGTGACTTGAGCGGGGATCGAACCCGCGACAACAGGATCTGTAGACGGGCGCTCTCTCGACTGAGCCACACAGGAGATGTACACGCAGTGACTCACACAGTCTTTTCAGGAGGAAGCTGCGGCTTGAGCGGGGGTCGAACCCGCGACAGCAGGCTCCTTCTCAACTGTGCCACACAGAGATGTTCCAAAACAGAGGTTCACACAGTTTAACAAAAGAACTGTGGCTTGAGCAGGGATCGAACCCGCGGCAGTAGGCTACGTAGACGGGCGCTCTATTGACTGAGCCACACAGGAGATGTACAGGCAGTGGCTCACACAGTCTTTAAAGGAGAAGGCGGTGGAGGCTTGACTCACTCACAGATGAGCAGAGGCGTTCAGGAACACTCAGAGAAGTGATTCAGGCCAACTCACGTAGTCGAGGACAGGCAGGAGTTCAGTAACCAGGAAGACCAGCACAGAGTGGGACTGACAGGACTCAGCGTTGAGGACAGGCAGGGATCAGTTACCAGACGGATAGCACAGCGTAGGACAGGCAGGATTCGGCGTCAGGAGACAGGCAGGGATCAGTTACCAGGCGGATAGCACAGCGTAGGACAGGCAGGACTCGGCGTCAGCAGACAGGCACAGGATCGATAGCCGGGGATTCAGACAGGCGGGTGAATGCAGGACAGAAGCTAGTCGATACCTTGAAGTCAAGCCGAGGGTCAGGCGTATGAGGCAGAGTCTGGGACGAAACTTGTCGGCAACAGGTGATCAATCCGGGAAACAAGTCTGGAGTTCTCAGCATGAGTGCGAAGACAGTCTGACAAGGACTGAGAGTGGAGCTAGGGGCTTTTGTAGCTGGCTTGATTGCAGCAGACGAGGTGAAGCTGAGAGCAGGAACACAGGTATGTTGAGTTCGGGCTGATTAGACTGCAGCAGGGAGTGACAGGCTGTGGATGAGGCTGAGGCTGAGGCTGAGATTGTGACAGTCTCAATGCTCTTAAAATGAATCTCCTCGTTTCCTCACTCCTCTCTTCATTTCCTTGCGTCTCCGGCATGCATCTCTGGTGGGCAGGACTAAGACGCAAGTGAACAACGCAAGTGGAGGAGGAGAGGATGGAGCTTCGGAGCTTTGAGATGCACCCACAGATAATGCTGCTGCAGGGCATCAGCTGCAGTGTTTTGTGGTTGATAAGTGAATGAAAAGGATACACCTGGAATAATGTCCGCTTATACATCCTGTTATATGCTATATATGATCGCGGTGAATCTCGAGCGAACGTGACGTCGCCGAGTGACGGCCAACGGCAGCGGTGACCAAAATGAGGTATTTATGGAGACGCAACGCTACGTCAGTGGGCGACGCGATTTTGGTAGCTGGGTCGCTTGCGGCGTGAATGCAGCCTTATAACTCAGTTCTTCAGTCTCCGGTCCACACTTGATCAATCAGGGAACATTCCCTAACGCTACAAGGATTCTAAATAATTTTTGGAGATTATGAAAGAAATTAGCCACAGACTAAGATATTTGTTTAATTATATATATATATATAACTCATCATGAGGGAAAAATCAGAACAGTCGTGCAGTTTTTCAAAAGTTATTAAAGCTTCACCATTAAGGCAACAATATGCAACATTCACATCAACACATAATTTCAGACAAATCAAACCTTCTGTAGAGTCATGACACAGTGGGAAAATTATTATCAAGTGACCTCAGTTTTAGTGTGCTTAACTTTTCCACTTGGCTGAAAAGTTACATGTCTCATGGAGATGTCAAGGTCAACGCACTTTTGCATAAACCTTGTATGGTACTGGCACATGTGTAAATCCAGTTATTCCCTCCATATTAAGCTTTACTCCATCAGGAACAGAGAAAGAAAACTTCTGTAGTAATCCAACCAGAAACAGGAACAGCTCCATCTTGGCAAGACTTTCTCCAAGACACACACGTTTACCTGATTTGATGGAGAAGAAAAAAAAAAAAAAAAATGGAAAAATTCTAAGGATGACGCTAAACTTCTGCTGAAAATTAAAGGTAAATTTCAAGAGAACTGATGAAGTGAGATGTCAGGATCTTAATTTCAACATCAAAACCAGCTTGTATAAGAAAATGTGAAGTGCTGTACCTGCAGAGAAGGGCATGAAAGCTTCTCTCTTCACAAACTTTCCCTCAGAATTGAGGAAGTGTCCAGGGTTGAAGGTGTCTGGAGTCTCCCATTGACTCTTGTCAAACAGCACAGAGTTCAGAATGGGCATCAGGGCTGTACCCTTAGAGAAACGCAGCTTACTGTATGTTTACATGAAGTGGTTGGAAAATCATCAGTTTTCGAGAAGATCCAGCGAAGAATTTTAATGGCTCTGTGAAAAAAAGTACCTTGGGGATGAAGTAACCACCCAGTGTTGTGTCCTTGGCAGCCTTTCTTAGTCCATTGAGAGGAATAATGTTTCCAAATCTCTGGATCTCATGGATGACAGCATCAGTGTAAGGCAGGTTTGGCCTGTCAGCCATTGTGGGCAGGCGGTTTTGTCCAATGACTCTGTCTATCTCTGCCTGGACTTTCTCTAAAATACAGCAACACTGAATAAGTTAACCTTCAGACAATAAAAGAAAAAACTCCAAATATCATTTGAAACAAATGTGTTGGTGTGCAGATCACTATTAATATTAAGGCTGAGGATTTTGTTTCCAGTCAGAACTCATATGGCCCATTCCTGATTTGCGATTCTTACACTATTTTCTTTTGCCAATGAAACCATTAAATAGTCTTAATAAAAGAGTAATATGGTTAAACAACTTTATCACCAGTAATCCTCGTACATTATACATGCAAGCTTGGTGTTCTTTGAATGTTTGTTTTAATCTGTGTACGTCCACACTGTTTACAGAACAATTTGGTCAGTATATGCTGGTATTTTAACACGTTAGTCAGAATATGTATGAAAACTTGAAGGTTCACTGGACATCACCAGAGTCATCACTACCGATATTTGCATGCAATAGTAGATGTTTGTTTGCAAATGTTAGCATAAAACTGCATAAAGTCCTGTACAACTAGGTCCTCATGTATGTGAGAACACAATTGTTTTGTGTTTTTTCCATCTAGTTAGTAGGTCATGCTTTTCACCTACTCTGGATTTCTGGGTTATTGACGAGGAGAACCAAAGCCCACAGCAAAGTGGTGGAGGTTGTCTCTGTTCCAGCCTGAAACAGATCCAAAGAGCACATGGCTAGATTGGTCTCACTGAAGCCCAGATTGGTCTCCTTGTGCTGGTCAGAAACACAGAGCAGATATAATAGTGAAGGACTGGCAGTCTGAGAGGAAGGACTCTAACGAACTTTACAATGAGAGCAGTGTGGTAAATGACTTTATTTACTTTTTCCATTTCAATGATGAAAGTATCAATGTAATCCCTGGGATTGTTGTGGTCCAGGTTCTTCTTGTGCTTTTGCACCTCTTGATCAAGGAATTCAAGAAGTGTCTTAAAGAGTTGGAATATTTTGTTGTGCTGACCTGGCATGTGCTTCATCACTGCAGGGAACGATTCATACAGCTACATGTAAGAAGAGACATGAGATAAACATATTTAGCTTTTAACTTATAGCCTACATGTGCCCCTTATTCTGAGTATTAGCTGTCAACATGCCACAGAGACATTTGATTAAATCACAGACTTACCCACATCCATATAGAACCCTCCAATTGAAGGAATTCGGACAGACATTTCAGCAAATGTTTGAAGTCATGGTCGCTGTAGTCAAACCGCTTCCCCATCACCAGCTGACAAATGATGTTGGACACAGCATTGTTGAAGTAGTTTGCTGGGTTGAAAGGTTCACCTGCAGAAGAGGAGACACTTTTCAGTTGATATTGTACTCCTAAAGATCCTCCAAATGTTATGAGCAGTGTTGAAGTGATTGTGAATCACCTTTCTCATTCTCAATCGCCTCCTGCAGATGTCGGATTTCCTCACAGATGCTCAGCTCCATGGCATTTTTGCCAAAACCAAAACTTCGTAATGTAGACAGAGCAAAGCGTCGTTGTGTCTATGTTTCACCGTTGGATGCAAACAGACCACCTTTAAAAAGCCATACAGATGTGACAGGATTGCAAACTCTGCCAAATTATTTTGTGAACATCATAAAATTGGTGTGTAAAATAGATTTATAAACCTGAGGGTATTGTGTATAGTCTTTCCATGGTTGGACTGTCTGGACGATCCACAAAATTTTCTGCCTGTGTCAGGATAGCTTCTTTCACAGCTTTGTATCCAGACAGACACACCATTTTTTCACTGCCAAATCGAACACTGAATACATTCCCGTAAATTTCAGCCAGCTGTGGAAAACACATAAACAGATTTTGAGCCCTCACGGAGTGTGATTGGGCTCTAGAGGCAAGTTCTTAACAAAGTCCACACATGTTTTTCACAAACTTATATTATATAATCAAGTTATATATATATATATATATATATATATATATATATATATATATATATATATATATATATATATATATATATATATATATATATATATATATATATATATATATATATATATATATATATATATATATATATATATATATATACATATATATATATCAAAAAAAAATTATCCAAAGTCATTAAAGCTGGTTTTCAAAGAAGGAATCAGTAATTATTTAAATAAAAATAAATATGTCGGTCATAAGGACACAATCTGAAATGTTTATTAACTTACTAAGCAGGTAATAGTATATGTCATGTTAATTTTCACTTTTTCCATCACCATTTCCCACCCCTACTCGCTCGGGGCCTGAAGACCAACAGAGAATGCTGGGCACAGCACAGCTTGCTTCATGATTCCTTTTATTGGTGCCAACAGTATCAGTTGCAGTTGCAGGTTGATAACCTCAAATTAAAAAAGGGAAAGACTCAGGCTGTCATTAAACAGATTAAATCAGTTTCCCCATTAAAGCCTATTTTAAATAAATTGTTAATGAAGGACTGAACAAAGTAAATGTATTTATAAATTATTATTAATCTTAATGATCAAAATGTTTCAATCATTTTAACCATGTACAATCAATAAGCTCTAAACAGCTTTTAACTATAATTTAAGTTTAAATTATACCCTTATTTTAATGCTTAAGATTTAAATTAATTCATGATTTTAACTCAAATAATAAATTTTAACTGATTTTAGCTACTTTCATGATTGAAATGCATTCACAATTAATGTTCATGATAATAGTTTACTTTTAAATCAAATTAAACAATCTCAACTTAAACAAGAACCTAAATGAGTTTTACAAATAAATGATATAGAGACAAAGCCTAAAATATCAGACCTCAAGTCAAAATTGTCATGATGTGAATATTTAAGTCTAAATTTTAAGTTAACGGGGCTTAATTATGTTGAAATGCTGAGTCAGCATTTCAACATATTGTTCTTCCTAAAATTTATTCTTCTTTTTCTTCTTCTTCTTCTTCTTCTTCTTCTTATTCCTTGAGATTTTGGCACCTTTCACAGACTTCAACTTCCACAGATTTTCACAGAAAAAAATTGATATATGCAGCATGTTCAGGAGAAGTACGGTTGTATTTTTCACAGGTTTAACAGTTATACTTTTTACAGTAAAAAATAATTTCTGCATGTATTTTTATATTGAAATCAATGGGTCATTTCCGCAGGTCTGCTGAAAACTTCAGCAATGTTGAAGCTCTACAGACTGGGCATGCTTCCACCTACAGACTTCATTCATGCTTTAAAAGCTGCACTGAGTTCTCGGCTGTTTTTACATATCATCAGCTTTTTGTTGGCTTCTACGTTTTTTTAAAAATGATTTTTTAAGCAACACCAACTTTTGAGGAAATCCTTCTTGTTAGAGCACGTCACATGACTTTAGGCCGACGATCTGGACAGCCGAGTGCTTCACTTTGATGCGCGTTTTTAACTCGCCACTGTGTTAACATTTTTAGCAGTACAGACATGAGAATTATATTAAACGTTTCAGCAGGTTCTTGGGATGCTCAAGGTGAAATCCCTTTCCTCATATCTATTCCGGTTTAGACACAGTGAGCGTTCATTTACCCGGAAGTACCGAGTGTTATCAGTGCTGTTAGAAGTACAAATACTGTGCTTTCCATGATTTAGCAAACTTATCCCTGTGGTTAAATAGATCGCGCAGCGGGCTCTGGCACAGGAGACCTGGGTTCAAATCCAGCTGAAGCAGAGGTACTTTTCTTCTCCATCTAGCACAGATTCTTCTTTACAATGGCGTAATCATGCTTGTCTTTACACTCTCACCCTTACTTTGGATGTATTATACTGACTGGCCACTTTATTAGGTACATCTACAAATAGCAACACATTTAACCATGTTACAAAACAGTCATTCATTTTCTGCTTTCTTTCACAACTGCAAACAGTTTTAGTGCACTTTTCACTATCTGCTACAGTTTCTGAGATATGACTGTTGAAGCTGCATCAACTTTTGCACATTTCTTTGAAGTTAGAGCGTGGTCACGTGAAACCTGAGCTCCAGTATCTATAATGTTCATCAAACATTTTTGTTGCACATTTCACACATTTTCAGCCGTGATTTACTGCTTACAACTATTCACATTTTCAACTTTCTTTGCATTACTTTTAGCAATTTCATTTCACAGTTTCAGCAGTCACACTCAGCATTTCAACGCATTTCCTTCATGAAAATGCAAATTCTTGAGTTCAACAATCAAATCTAAGTCACTAAATTAAGCTTCTTCTTCTTTTTAAATGAGTTAAAATTAAAGTTTTCTCACCACTGACGTCTCTTAGGTCTTCATGCAGTCATGCCTCCATGCACTTCGTCTGTGTGACAAAGGAGTGCCACACCTGATTCTGAGCCTATTTAATGCCTCAGCTCTTCCCACCCCCGCTCTACCTGCACTAAGGAGTCTGGTTTTGATCCTGAAGTGTCTCTCTATGAAGAAGACATGGATAACTACAGGATAAATTAGACTATGTCATAAACAAAATGAATAAAGATTTTTGATTGTCTTAACAGTAAATGACAGTCAAGGATATTTGTGATTATTTAAAAATGACTAATTTGCTGATAATAGTTCACAGACAACAATATTATTTCATCACAATGGTTGATGTTGGAAGAACAATGAACTCTAATAGTTGGTGCTGGCTGCCTGCTGACAGGCTATCTCTTAACTTCATCTGCATGTTATGTAGTTGGCAGGGCAATGTGACATATGCCAGCAGTTTGCTAACGGCAAGCCAGTGCTTACCAACATATGCCAGGAAAGATAGGACCATAGGAAACACATTTCAAAATACGCAAAAACATTTAAGAATATGCAAAAACATTTAAGAATTCACAAAAACATGTAAGAATTCACAAAAACATTTAAGAATATGCAAAAACATTTAAGAGCGCGCAAAAGCGTTTAACAATACGCAAAAACATTTCACAAGACGAGAAAACATTTATGAATACGCAAAAACATTTAAGAATGCGCAAAAACATTTCACAATACGCAAAAACATTTCAGGGATCATGAAAAACATTTCAAGAAACTGGAAAGGGTAGGTCCATGCTACTTGTCTCTGATTGGCTTAACTGAAACACATCGGGCATCACTCTAACATCATTTCCTGTTTACAATGGATAACTGCTACAGCACAGCCAGCGCAAAAATTGAAGCGTTTTCAAGGATGGAAGAGGGGCTTGCCTTAGTAGAGCTAGTATCACTACACACCGAGCTCCGGAGGCAGCTGCCTCTCTTTGGTTAACCGCTGATGACAAGGCTCTGTTTGCAGTGTTAGACTGTGGTTAAGTGTTTGCTTGGTCAAATCAGCCGCACGTATTTTTCTAAAGCGCGAATCTACAGATATTTACGGTGGTCGCCGCTCTGAAGAGCTGGAGGGATTGAGTGAGGGTCAGACTAAAGTCTCACAGTCAGACCCATCATGAAAACGATATTTTAACAGTAATTAGTTACGTACTTTCCAGACTACCTTTAGTCACTCACTCCCCCCAGCTCTTTAGAGCGGTGATCACCGTAAGCATCTGTAGATTTGCGCATTACAAAAAGACGTGTGGCTGATTTGACGAAGCAAACACGAACCACAGCTGGCTTAACCACAGTCTAACACTGCCAACAGAGCCTGGTCATCAACAGCTAGCCACATAGAAGCTGCTGACTCCGGAGCTTGGTGTAAAGTGACACAATCACCGGCAGGCCATTATGGCTCTGTTGGCTGTTAACCAAAGAGAGGCAGCTGCCTCCAGAGCTCGGTGTAAAGTGATACTAGCTCTGCTAAGACAAGCCCCTCTTCCATTCTGGAAAACGCTTTAATTTTTGCGCTGGCTGTGCTGTAGCAGTTATCCATTGTAAACAGGAAATGATGTTAGAGTGATGCCCGATGTGTTTCAGTTAAGCCAATCAGACAACTAACATGGACCTACCCTTTCCGATTTCTTGAAATGTTTTTCATGATCCCTGAAATGTTTTTGCGTATTGTGAAATGTTTTTGTGTTTATTTAAATGTTTTTGCGCATTCTTAAATGTTTTTGCGTATTTTGAAATGTTTATTCACACTGACCTTCAGGGCCACCGTAAAACACAAACTGAATTAATACGAAAGAAAAATGTAAGGATTTCTAGAAGCAGGAAGAAAAAAAAACTGTCAAGAAGAATTTGGAAAAATAATCTGGAGGAGTTTGTATCTGAGTCCAACAAAGTTACATCTAGTATTTTTCAAACTGCATCTCTAAAACTGTCAAGAAAGCTTTTTGCTGATCTGAACAATTCTTCAAACATCTTACCTCAAAGGTGAAATGAAAATGTACAGAATTTGTTTGAAGAATACAAATTTTACTATTACAAACAATAAATCAACTTTATGATTTGAAAATCAAAACAAAATAAAGAAACACTTTACCTTTTCAAAGTACTTGTGTGTGGGTTCTTTGCTCATACTGAACACATTACCAACAATTGGAGTAGCCCAAGGTCCTGGAGGATAATTTGGAGGACTCCGATTTTTCAGGTAGTCTGCTATTATGATAAAAATGAAGGAGAACAGGAAAAGCCCTTTGAGGTCTACACCCAGTAAGAAATCCCAGAGCCACATTGTTAAAGAGCGAGATACTCCAAGCAGAACAAAAACTTTCCTCACTCTAAGATGAAGCCTATTTTTTGGATTCTCTTAAATAGTACTGGACAAGCTACAGAAAAAAAAAGTCAACTGTGTTCAAAGGTGAGCATTTCTGTGTTTTTACATAATTTGCAGTAGACACGCCTATTTCACTTGGACAAGGGGGTGCTCTGCCATAATATGCATGAAAATAGACTGAGACAACAGAAATGGTTGATAATCAAACCTGATCACATCAACATCCAAGAAAGCACCAATTAAACCAGTTCACTGATTTCATTAATGCTACATAACAAATTTATGAACGAGACCTACTCTGTCTTATCTGACTCATACCAAACGACAGATTATATACAGTACAGCTGTAAGGCAGAGGCCACTCTACAGCATGATTAATTTCTCTGCTGGAATAAAAATAAGAAAACTATTTGAAGAGTTTTGAAAATCTGACCAGCTCAGATTTAGAAGTTACACTTCTGATTTACTTTTTTTACACAACAGATAAGATTTTTTTTGCAGCTGAAAGCTTTTATGTATTTTATGTTCAGAATGATAAACAAATTAAATTATCGTCATTGAGACAGATATTTTCTGAAGTATCAAACCCAAACAAGAATGGAACTGGATTATAAAATTTTACTTATTTTTTCTTTGTTAATGCAGTATGCTTTCATACAACAGCTACACTGACCAGTGTCACTTTTGACTAAATAAAAGGGTGAGAGAGATGTTGAATTACATTTTTCTTGATTCCATCGATAGAATTAAAAGAGAGAAAAAAAGGGGGCAACGGTTGGCAGAGACAAATGCTGCAGGATTTCATGGCTCAATCCCTAACAGCCCCCTACACACTGTCCCTACACACTACCCCAGGACAGGGGAACCACAAGGGTGAGATATATGAGGTTATTGGGGGTGATGAGACACAGCTGGAGAAGCACAATCAGGGATCAGGTGTGATGCACCAGACAGGAAGCCAAACCTACAGAGACAAGGAGAGACAGGTGAGTTTTCAAAGTAAAACAGGAAACAAGAGACAAAGCATAAACACAAGTACAAAGTGGGTAACTTAACCAAGTCTGAAGCAGTATTATGACAGACATGCATATATTCATTTGGATGGATAAACAAGGGATTGAGCCTTTCACCTGGTATGCCACCTTTGGGGGAGGTGGCATTTAATGTGGATGTTAGACCACCAAGATGGAGGGAAATTGAGACAGTTGTCAGTCATGCAAAGGTTTCGTCAGCCCCTGTGCCAAATGGAGTCTCCTACAGGATGAATATAAAGCTACTGAAAAATGTTATTAAAGATGTAATGAGGAGTTTCTTGGTAATTACAAAAAAGTCTCACTTTTAGATATATGCCTGATAGAAATACACACTTTAAGTTGAGTTTTATAGCATCAAAATAGGTTATTACCTCCGGCAAGGAGGTGATGTTTTCCAAAGGGTTTGTTTGTTTGTCTGTCTGTGAACAAAATAACTCAAAAAGTTGTTGGATGGATTTTGATGAAAGGACCTCTTTCACAATACATGTAATTTTGCCCACATTTTGTTTATTGTGTGGTATTTGTAGTACACCCAGAGATTCCAAAGAATATACCTTTAGAAAATCCAAAAGTCATCCAGGGCCTGTACTATGACCTATTTTATGATCATTGCCATAGGTGTGAGCCAGGGTGCACACTTTACCCCAAAACTTACTCAAACACAAATAATAAATCATCAAATTGGGTCAAATCACCTTCACTGAAGTCTGGTGCATCTTTTGAAATCAAATGTAAAGCTAAGTATTACAATTGAAAGAAGTTATTGAATTTTAACTGGAAAAAAAGAAGTTTTTTTTATGATTTTTTTAACAAATTCAATTCTTTAGAGATGTGTCTGACCAACTTACAGTTGCTGTACAACTAAAATACTTACAAATTATTTGGCCACATATATATTCTCAAAGTGGGAAAAAAATCATCAAATTCTGAGACCGGTAAAGTTGTTCAATTAACAGGTTGGGTTACTGTGGAAGAATCAGGATACTGTTCCATGTCTTGTATATCAGGGAACCTTTAAAGATTTGTTCAGAATTCATCCTTTAAGTATGATTTCTTTTAGAATTTGAATGCTAGATTCAAAACAAACATTTCACATGAAATGTTATTCATTTTAATATTGAACAGCCACAAAGGGCCTGTATATTATGCCTTTGTGATGAGATAATAATGAGCCATTGATACAAGTAAAAACCGATGCAGTTTTGGATTGTTGTAATCAGATTGTATATATCTACAATGACAGCAATACATAAACATTACTTCTGTCAATTTCTGTTTCTAGTACTTATATATACATGTAATCTGTTTTATGGCCTTCGTGTCTTTTTGCATAGCAACGGCTTGGACAATTTTAATTTGTAGACTGGAACTATAGTGAGGGAAAGGGGATCTGAGAAATCCATAAGATGTATGATTGGCTGGTTATTTCATAGAATGGAGTCTTTGAATTTGCTTGTGTATGGTTGGAGGGGTTTCTGATTTTGAAAATGTTTATAATATCCCAAATAATAGATTACAGATGCAACATGTGCACACATGCCAGAGGTTCTCTTTCCAGCAGGACAGAGACAATAATATGCCTTCACAGGATCATCTGATGCATTCTTGTCAAATTGAATCCAAACATTGTATTTTATTTGAGATCTGTGACGAGAATGAATCTGTCCCCTAATGAGATCAGCATCATGCTGGTAAACCCAAATCTCATAGTCACCATCATTTTTTGATGCTCAGCAATGTAGCCAGGGGACTGTTTGATTTGGTATGTACCGCATGTTATGGTCTCAAGGTATTCCAGATCCACATGAGGGAACGAGATATCAGATGCTTCAAGCTTCTGCCATTCACTACGAGCTCTACGTGACATATTTGGGTCTTCTGCAACTCGTTTTGCCAAAACATTGTCTTTTTTTAAAAGTGAAAGCATACGCTGAGCCATCTTAGTATCTCGCTTCCTCTCGATCTGGATCTGAAACATATATTGGTCCTCTGAAGGCATTGAGACATGCAGTTACTATGCGCACTAATTTGCCAATGACCTCAACGAAATAATTTGAGGTAAGTTGTTCCTTAAACAACATCCACTTCTTTGGTAGGACTCTACTATCCATCTTGTTTTGGTACAGCAACGATCACTATTGGCTGTTGAGGAATCCAATTGGGATTTACCAGTTGGTAAAAATGACGGCATTCTAGCATCATACCCCAACTTAGCAAGAAGATCTAAGGCATCCCTGAAACCGCGATCTACAATCATATTGTCATTTGCTTCTAACCAAGATTTCAATATTTCAATTTTTTCCATGATGAGCCGAGTTATTGTTGCATCATTTACGTTACCATGGTAGGGGCCAATAGTGTCTAAAACATATCCATCAGGCAGTACAACTGACATGAATTTTAGGTCATTTTGTTTTTTCTGTCCTCCGTAAGATGCCCTTTGAAACTGATGATCACTGCATTTGTTGAGGTAGATATATGTACCATCTAAGATAAGAGTGACCTGGTCACCATAAAAAGCTTTAGTAAAGACAGTGTTGTGAGTTATGGCATCGTGGCGTGAAATATGATTTGTGCCAAGGTATTTGGGAACAACTATTGTGTTCAAAATATCTGCAATTGTATGAAAATATCTTGACAGTGTAGCTTGGGAAAGATTAGTCAGCATGGTCATTTGATTCCATGAAAGGTTTGTTTTCAGTTTTGCCCAAAAGTAAAGAAGCAAATCTATTGCTCTGAAACTATCACTTGAACCTGAAACAAGATCAGATTCACACATGTCATACATGTTCTGAAATTGCACCAATGTCCAGCCAGTCCATGCATGGCAGTCAGAATCTGACAAGGTTTCAAACTTCAGTTTGGGTGATGTCTCATGTTTGGATACTTCATGTAGAATATATATATAATATATACTTCATATATAGAATATATGAAAAAAATATAATTCAATTGAATGCACAATACTAAATTGAAGTTAACATCCATTTGCTGCAAATTGCATGAAATAAAACATTACCCTTGATATAATACAAGACATGGAACAGTATCCTGATTCTTCCACAGTAACCCAACCTGTTAATTGAACAACTTTACCGGTCTCAGAATTTGATGATTTTTTTCCCACTTTGAGAATATATATGTGGCCAAATAATTTGTAAGTATTTTAGTTGTACAGCAACTGTAAGTTGGTCAGACACATCTCTAAAGAATTGAATTTGTTGAAAAATCATAAAAAAACTCATTTTTTTCCACTTAAAATTCAATAGCTTCTTTCAATTGTAATACTTAGCTTTACATTTGATTTCAAAAGATGCACCAGACTTCAGTGAAGGTAATTTGACCCAATTTGATGATTTATTATTTGTGTTTGAGTAAGTTTTGGGGTAAAGTGTGCACCCTGGCTCACACCTATGGCAATGATCATAAAATAGGTCATAGTACAGGCCCTGGATGACATTTGGATTTTCTAAAGGTATATTCTTGGGAGTCTCTGGGTGTACTACAAATACCACACAATAAACAAAAAATTGGGCTGTGGGCAAAATTACATGTATTGTGAAAGAGGTCCTTTGTAATAAACAAATTGCAACAGGATAAAAATAGGGATGCAAAATGTTGGTTATTTTGCTGATATCCTATCTGCAGACATTTCAAAAGCTAATTAAGCCAATACAGTTATCAAGAATGGTATTTAGAAATTAGAAAAGTAGTTATGGAAGCGCCTTTTCCACTTCAGTTGGACAGTGGAGTGTCCACTCATGTCTGTCCATGTGTTGAATGCTGCATGCTGACGTGATCCCTGAAGAAGGGTCCAGCTGCAGGCTTGCAGGCAGCACTCTCCTGACCCGGACTCTCACGGCTGCACTCTCACTCCCCTCAGTCGCACATGCGCAGTGGGAAGGGTAACCCCAACCCTAACCCTATTTGCCCTGCAAAGACAACTCCAATTCACTGGGTGGCGCTGTTGTGAAAAACTGACAGTCCTGAGAGTGCTGTCTGCAAGGCTGCAGCGGGATACTATTGGATCTCAAAAGTTATCAGCATCCCTGTTACAAAATCAGAAAAAAACATGCCTATCTACCACGCGTTTGTTGGGGCCTTTTGGCTGCTCCAAAGTTGAAGCTGAAGACTACCCTGATGGTGATCGGGCTTTGTCTGTCAGAGCTCCTCGACTTTGGAAACTATGCCCTAAGACTAAAAGCATGCAGAATCAGTGACATCTTTTAAATCGCATCTTTAAACTATAGTGGAGGCAGTTAATGAAATAATCGTTCACTTGGTGATACAAGCACCAAATTTGGCACAAATGATGTCCAGGATGTACTTTTTAAGAAAAGTACGTTTTCCAGCTGAAAATCCAAGATGGCTGCCGTTTTTCAAGATGGCCGCCATTCGAAATGGGTTCAAACAACGTTTGACCTATTTTGATGTCCTGTACATCGAATTATATGTTTTCGAGTATGAGAAATCAAAATCTGCATTTAGAATATCAAAATAATTGAGTATTGTGATGATAAAATGGGATTTAAGCGAAAAACACTCTCGATGTTTCCGATGGATGTAAAATATGCATATTGCATTTCAGCAGGGATGTGGATGTAATTTTATTTCTTTTTTTCAAAATGGACACAAAAAAACTGAATGGTTGAGTAATTTTCTAAAAGATGTGTTAAAGACATTAGTTTCCCTTTTGGCTTTTGGACCAGTAAGCTACACATGTGGACAAAATTGTTGGTGCCCTTCTGTTAAAGAAAGAAAACCAACAATGGTCACTTGAATGATTTGAAACTGACAAAAGTAATAATAAATAAAAAATTACTAAAAATTAATCATGATTCAAATAAGGTTTCAGCCAGTGGCGGCTCCTGAAAAATTTCTCAGGGGGGGCAACAGATGTGGTACTGGCTATGATCATCGCTTCAATAGCTAAATTAATAATTTAAAAGTCAGGCAGCTTACTTTACAGTGTTATTTGACATTATTTGATTTGTTTTTCCTGTTGATGGCAACACCAGACATAACATACACATACTATACAGTATTTCCGTAAAGCTAAATCAAGTTAATGTCTAAAATGCTATACATTTGGTTCCACAGTACACACTTACTTATTAGGTGGTCCCAAATAACTCTTTAAATACTGCAATTATAACAGGCAGTCTGGTCTTTCTTTGTCAAAAAATGTCTTAAATGTCCATGGAAATGTTCTTTCGACAAATTTTATTCAGCCTATGTTCATAAGAAATAAATGTAAACAAAATTGGCAAGTATTTGGCAGAATTAATAAGTGCTTCGTGTGTAATTACAGGAAAAGAAAACTGATATGAATTTTCAACAGGTTTCTATTTATAAAAATTGTAAATGAACATGTACAAATGTTCTTGAGATGATAAAAACGTATTAGCAAGCACTCAAACATTCTGTTGGCCAACTACATTTAGTGTCCATGTTAGTTTGTTATATTAGACCATGTCCATGTGTTTTTAATTGACAATAAGTTCCTGAAGCAGCTCCTGTCCAGATGAAGACGGAGTCAAAGTTTGCTGTCCTCCCATCAGTTTTTCTGTAGTGCACTGCTTCCTCCCCCTTTATCCGCGTCCTCTGTCATTTCTCAATATGCTCTCTTTTATTGTTCTTTTAGGGAGCTTTTATCGATCCTCAACTGGAATTTGCTTTTATACCCGTCCTTAGTCTTAGTGTGTATGTTAACATGTGCACATAACAGTGAATATACGGCAAAACACAGTGTAAACATGGCCAATATACGGCAAAACTGGCAAATTAACGGCAAAACACAGCCAAAATTGGGCAAAAGAACAAGGAAACACTCCAGAGTTATTCTAATGCTATTATTTGCAATACTTGTACACTACTTACTCAGAGAATACTGATAATCCACCGAGCAGATGTCCGAGCAGGCATCAGCGCGTACGACGAAATCATGTTGGGGCAAGCCCTCCCATAGAAATGCATTGTAAGTTCCAAAATTAAAAAAAAAAGAGTCTCTCCATGTAAGTCTATGAGAGCACCTGGGTTGATTTTCAGTCCAACTGAATTCGCCGTGCACGACAGGCAGACAGACAAGGGGAGAAGGGACTATTTTTTTTTTTTAAACAACTTTATCCTTATGAACGCAAGTGTTATAGAGTCCAACTTTCCTTCCTTACCATTTTCTTCAGCACACTTTTTTTTTTTTACCCCTTCAGGGTGGGCCATACGCAACAGTGGGCCCGGGGCAGCCGCCCCCTCCGCCCCCCCGCCTGCTCCGCTATTGATTTGAGTTCAACTTCTTGAGACACCTCATTTCCGACTTTCTCACTAAGATACCAGGTCCCTTTGTGTCTCAAGCCCCTGTCCAAGATATGTCTTGTAAAATTTTACTGCTACCATTCTTTTGTTCCGGACTAGAGGCCCACCTGGGTTTGGTGAGGTCAACTTGGGCCCTACAGCTCCTCCCCAGTACCGATTGCTGAGCAGCTGGTGAAAAGGCATAAAGCCATGATGGCTCAGCCTGCTTGGTCTCTTTGCCCTTCTGGACTGAAGGAAGACTGCTTCATATTTGGTCTGTGCTTTAGTTTTGTTTGAATAAAATTTGTTTAAAAGAGCTTAAGTTAACTGTGTGGACCTCCCTTACTGTGGTGACATATACAAGCAGACCATGACACTTGTCAATAACAGAGAAGTGAAGAAAATAAATAAATAAATAAAAGTCAAAGAGAATTAAATTAGAAAGATTAAAGAAAGCTGCAGATTTCAGGTCTCTACTTATCTGTAACACCTCAGGTACCCACAAAATAAAAACAACAGTAACAATGGAAAACTCAATATGCTAGGCATATAATTAGCTTAAAAAATGTAATTAAATGTATTTTCATCAAGAACATGTAAAAAACAAACAAAAAAACGTGCAACTAAAAATGACTTACCTTCATTTAAACTGAATACATACACAGACTTAGCTCCTGCAATATGCAAGAATCCTTTGTTCAGCTGTATGTGAAGATCTCATCATTACTTTTTTCGTGCAGAGTTGTTTGGACTCGTTTTGCACCTGTCTGTGATATACCTGTGATGTTTTTCTTTCTCTCTTCCAGTGCTTCCACGAGCCCTTCCACATTACAGGCACAGCCCCTGTAACCACTGCCACACTCTCTGGACTTCTCCTTCACCTCAGCCCTCACTCTCCACTGATCACCTGCACTCCTCCGGCCCTGGAATCACCCCTCTTTCCTCCAGCTTCCCCTCAATAAGTACTAATTGTTACAATTTATAATCCAGTCTCCAGTTCACTGGGTTACAGTGTAACCTTGGTCCTCTGAGTAAGGAGACTATCTCTCCACAGCTACATATTCCATATGTACAGGGATTCACCCACTGGGGCAGTTGATGTGGATATTTCTTTAAGACACACGACTACGTGATCCATGCAAAGGTATAAAAGCCCCAGGTGTGCACGATGGCGCTGACTCACATTGACTGGAATGGTATCTAAGCGGCCTTGCCGTGGAGAGATAGTCTCTTCAATCAGAGAACCAAGGTTACACTGTAACCCAGTGTTTTCTATCGTATCGACACTATCTCTCCACGGCTAGATATTCCATATTTACGGGGACACTGTAAGACACCCGTGGAGACAAGGGAGACGGAGCCAATGCCACTCCCAGACACCTTCCCAGGGTCCAACACTCTGGTATTGAATGAGACATCCCCACCACCAGAGTGCAGCAAACAGTATATAACAAATCATCCCCATGTGAAGTGCTATTTACAAATATACATACAGTATATAGAAGAGGACACCCCTACATCAAATAGCTAGTGACAAAGTGCTTTGGTGTCAAAAACAACTTGAAGCCCCGCAAGACGCTAGAGCAGTGTGTGTGAGGTGACATTGCCACTTCAGTAGCCCGAGTTTTTTGGACTGACTGACTGGTTATTACAGACATCCCCTGAGACTACGCCTGCTGACTCAGGGGCAAAGAGTTTCTGGTCTAATCGGTAGTTGCCCCAAGCACCCTTTCCCCCATAGGACGGGCTTGCATCCACATTCAGGTCGTAAAATCTAGCAAAGGTAGATGAACATGACCATGTTGCAGCCACGCAAATCTCAGAAAGGCTAGCACCCCGCCATAAGGCCCAGGAGGTTGCAATGCCCCTTGTGGAGTGAGCTCTGACTCCTGAGGGTACTGAAGCACCAGCCTGCCTATACTCCTGCTGAATTGTTTCCACAATCCAATGAGAAATCCAAAGCCGAGAAACTGGCTGGCCCAAACGCTGAGTCTTAAAGCAGACAGCTGGTCTAGATGCCTCTGTTCCTTGGATAAAGACCCATAAGGCCCTGACTGGGTGCAGCAGTGATTCACCTTCTTGTTCCTTGTGAAAAGAGCGCCTCCACCTTGTCATTCAAGTGAAGCTGTAGCTGCAGACCTAGCACGCTTGGCTGGCTGCAAGCTCTCAGCAGGAGGGGGTGGCTGCTTCCCAAAAGCATGACAATGTGCCCTTCTCTTTGTCTTGCCATCATACAAAAACAACTAATGCAAAGAGAAGACATCAAGGCACAGCACACAATAGTCATTGCCATCCCCCATCGGCATTTTGCTATCGCAGCCTATACACAGAGGTCCCTCCTGGCTCACCATAGTGACCTCACTGGAGAGATCAGGAAGCAGGTTTGTACACATGCTTTCATTATTAGCACTAGCGGCTAGCCCGCTTGTTCTTCTGCCACTTTTCAACGAGTGTTCTCCTTCTTTCTTTTTTGGATTTTTCTTGCTATTCCCACCGCTACTGACGGTATCGATAGCGGTCTGTTATAGTGTTTCATGCTTATTTACACAAGGGAGAATGTATGGGTGCAGAAGCCAGCTACCGGCGATACATCCCACAGAGCTCCTGAGAGGAATGCCACACTGCATGGACCACACCACCTTTGGCAGTGGACTATACCTGGGCGCGTTCGCTGAGCTTCTCAAGCAATATGCCGTGAGGTACACTGCTCTCAGGTCTTTTCAGATGAGCAAGAGAGAAACGGCTATCCAGAGAGGGGCCCGAAGACCAGCTCTCACTTCTTACACACACGATAAGTGGATATTATGCAGTTTTTCTCTGAGGATTCTGTCGTGGTATTTTAGCTTCTCTCATGTCTCACTTCCACAGTGGAAATCAATGAATCAGTGCCATAATGTGCACCTGAGGCTTTTATACCTGCATATGGGCCACGTAGTGGTGTGTCTTAAAGAAATATCCACATCAACTGCCCCAGTGGGTCAGAATAGAGCATCTGTTCCTTCAATCAAATTATGAAAGAAATTAGTCATGGACTAAGATATTTCTTTAATGACATATAACTCATTTAATACTGAATAATATTACACAATATAAGGGAAAATGAGAACACTCATGTGCAGTTCTAAAAATGTGTTTATGAATTCTTTACACTGACGGCACGGTGGCACAGCAGTTATTGCACGGTGCCTCACAGCAAGATGGTCCCCAGTTGGATTCCCCGGTCGGACAGGGGCCTTTCTGTGTCAAGTTTGCATGTTCTTTCCGTGCATGCATGGGTTCTCTCCGGACATTCTGGCTTCCTCCCACAGACCAAAAACATGCTCATTAGCTTAAGTGGTGACTCTAAATTGCTCTTAGGTATGAGTGTGAGCGTGAATGGTTGTCTGTCTCTCTATGTTGCCCTCCGATCGACTGGCGACCAGTTAAGGGTGTACCCTGCCTCTTGCCCAATGACAGCTGGGATAGTCTTCGACCCCCCCCCCCCCCAACCCCGAAAGGGATAAAGGGACATAGAAAATGAATGAATGAATTCTTTACACATCTTTTTCAACAAGGTTCAAGAGTTTTTCGTTTTTAAAGCTGCATCATTAAGGCAAAAATGTGCAAAATTCACATCAACACATGAAATCAAACCTTCTGTAGAGTCGATAAAGTAGTAACATTATTATCAAGTGACATCAGTTTTAGTGTGCTTAACTTTTACACTTGGCTGAACAGTTACATGTCTCATGGAGATGTCCAGGTCAACGCACTTTTGCATAAACCTTGTATGGCTCTGGCACTCGTGTAGCACCAGTAATTCCTTCTTCACTAAGCTTTACTCCATCAGGAACAGAGAAAGAAAACTTCTGGAGTAATCCAACCAGAAACAGGAACAGCTCCATCTTGGCAAGACTTTCCCCAAGACACACACGTTTACCTGATTTGATGACAAACAACAACAACAAACAATGGAAAAGAGTTCAGTTTGACACTAAACTTCTACTGTAAATTAAAGGTAAATTTCAGGAGAACTGATGAAGTGAGATGTCAGGATCTTAATTTCAACATCAAAACCAGCTTATATAAGAAAATGTGAAGTGCTGTACCTGCAGAGAAGGGCATGAAAGCTTCTCTCTTCACAAACTTTCCCTCAGAATTGAGGAAGTGTCCAGGGTTGAAGGTGTCTGGAGTCTCCCATTGACTCTTGTCAAACAGCACAGAGTTCAGAATGGGCATCAGGGATGTACCCTAAAAGAAACGCAGCTTACTGTATGTTTACATGCAGAGGTTGGAAAATCATCACTATTCAAGAAGATCCAGCTAAGAATTTTAATGGCACTGTGAAAAAATCTACCTTGGGGATGAAGTAACCACCCAGTGTTGTGTCCTTGGCAGCCTTTCTTAGTCCATTGAGAGGAACAATGTTTCCAAATCTCTGGATCTCATGGATGACAGCATCAGTGTAAGGCAGGTTTGGTCTGTCAGCCATTGTGGGCAGGCGGTTTTGTCCAATGACTTGGTCTATCTCTGCCTGGACTTTCTCTAAAATACAGCAACACTGAATAAATAAACCATCAAACAATAAAAGAAATAAACTCCAAATATCATTTGAAGCAAATGTGTTGGTGTGCAGATCAATTTCAGTATTAAGGCTGAGGATTTTGTCTCCAGTCAGTTACACTGACAATACTTAACTATATGAATTTAAAAATAAATTATTTTAATTGAAAATATCAAAGAATTTTGTAGTAGATTCTGATAAATAAAAATATATGTTGTTCCAGGAGAGACTGTCCCCATCAACATAAATGCTTTGTTTACAGATCATTGATTAATAGAGCTTTGAGTCAGATGGCCCATTCCCATTTTTTATGTTCAGCACAGCCATCAACTGTCCATGTACTGTATGATATATATCTGTATGTATAGTAAATGTATGTACTGTTTGTTCACAAATATACATATGTATGCTTGTATATACTGTATGTATATATGTTTGAATGTATGTTTGCTTGTATGAAGTTATGATTATGTTTCTGTTGGTATGTGTGTATGCTTGTATGCAGAGGCTGCTTTAGATGTTTCTGCTGTCTGTGACTGACAAGGTCTTTTCCATCATGCCTTTTTTTTTTTTACATTATTTTCTCTTTCCAATGAAACTATTAAATAATCTTAATAAAAGAGTAATATGGCAAAACAACTTTATCACCAATATTCCGTCATGACAAGCAGTATTACATTCAAACATGCATGTAAGTTTGGTGTTCTTTGAATGTTTGTATCATTCAGTGTACGTTCACACTGTTTGCAGAACCGATTTATATGCTGGTATTTTAACATGTTAGTCAAAATATGTATGAAAAATTTAATGCTAGCATGATTGTTGTGTGAGATTCATTGGATGTCAGAAGAGTCATCACTAGCGATACTTGCATGCTATAGAAAATGTTTTTTGCTAATGTTAGCATACAGCTGTATATAAACCTGTTCAACTAGGTCCTCATGTATGTGAGAACACAACTGTTTTGTGTTTTTTCTGTCGAGTTAGTAGGTCATGTTTTTTCACCTACTCTGGATTTCTGGGTTATTGACGAGGAGAACCAAAGCCCACAGCAAAGTAGTGGAGGTTGTCTCTGTTCCGGCCAGAAACAGATCCAAAGAGCACAGGGCTAGATTGGTCTCACTGAAGCCCACATTGGTCCCCTTGTGCTGGTCAGAAACACAGAGGAGACATAATATTGAAGACTGGCAGTCTGAGAGGATGGACTTCAATGTACTTTACAATGAGAGCAGTGTGGTAAATGACTTTATTTACTTTTTCCATTTCAATGATGAAAGTATCAATGTAGTCCCTGGGATTGTTGTGGTCCAGGTTCTTCTTGTGCTTATGCACCTCTTGATCAAGGAATTCATGAAGTGTCTTAAAAAGTTCAAACATTTTGTTGTGCTGACCTGGCATGTGCTTCATCACCGCAGGAAACGAGTCATACAGCTACATGCAAGAGGAGACATGAGATAAAAATATTTAGGTTTAACTTATACATGTGCCCCCTCATTCTGAGTATTAGCTGTCAAAATGCCACTGAGATATTTGATTAAATCACAGACTTACCCACATCCATATAGAGTCCTCCAACACAAGAAGTTCTGACAGACATTTCAGCATATATTTGAAGTTGTGGTCGCTGTAATCAAACCGTTTCCCCATCACCAGCTGACAAATGATGTTAGACACAGCGTTGTTGAAGTAGTTTGCTGGGTTGAAAGGTTCACCTGCAGAAGAGGAGACTTTATATTTGATACTGTACTCCTAAAGATCCTCCAAATGTTACAAGCAGTGTTGAAGTAATTGTGAATCCCCTTTCTCATTCTCAATCGCCTCCTGCAGGTGCCGGATTTCCTCACAGATGCTCAGCTCCATGGCATTTTTGCCAAAACCAAAACTTCGTAACGTTGACAGAGCAAAGCGTCGCTGTGTCTTCCATGTTTCACCATTGCTCATAAATAGACCACCTTAAAAACAGTACAGATGTGACAGGATTGCAAACTCAGCCAAATTATTTTGTGAACATCATAAAATTGGTGTCTAAAGTAGATTTATAAACCTGAGGGTATTGTATACAGTCTTTGCTGGGAAGCGCTGTCTGGACGATCCACAAAATTCTCTGCTTGCGTCATGATAGCTTCTTTCACAGCTTTGTATCCAGACAAACACACCATTTTTTCACTACCAAGTCGAACACTGAATACATTCCCGTAAGTATCAGCCAGCTGTGAAAAACACATAAACAGATCTTGAGCCCTCATGGAGTCTGATTGGGCTCTAGAAGTTTTTCGCAAACTTATATTGTATTATATAATCAAACGAAACAGAAAAACTTAAACAAAAGTCATTAAAGTTGGTTCCCCCAAAAAGGAATCAGCAATTATTTAACTAAAAAATAGATAAATATGTCTATCTGTCATAAGGACACAATCTGAAATGCGTTGCTCTAATTTCATCTCTATCACCACTGGCAGTTTATACTTAGGTAACAGGTAATGTCAAATTGTGCCTCCTAACTAAGACTCCTCAAGCATAATTTCTTATATTTAGCCTTTTTCCTTTGATTGCCAGATATTTTAGGTATAAATGCATATCCCATGAGGTAAACCTACATTAAAACTTTATTCTTTAAAGGGAAAAACAAATTCTTTTAAGGGTTTGTGCCTTATTCACTTACATTCGCTCAGTCGCATATACATAAACTTAAGCATCAAATCTCAGAAGTATTTTCTTTATTATAATGCCTTCATTGTCCAAACAGACCTTATAGTTGTAGAGATGTGCCTGATCAAGATAAACTAATCCATTCTTCTGTTGCCCCTTAAGCCATTTACTGTCAACCTTTTGGACATTTAGTGAAGTGCTTAGGCTTGTTATTTGTGGAGCAGTAAATCTGCCAATTCATGGATAACAAAGATCAAAACTGTATCATGTATTATTTTTTGATTCAAAAAACATTTTCAGCCAAAAATATCTATTGTGCTGTATTAACCATCACAGAAACATAAAACAATGGTAATTACCATTGCTGTTAATTTCTGGCAGCTGTGGCATAAACCTTACTTTGGATGGTGGTCTAATAAACATTTTCTTTATGTTAATGTTCATACTCAGGAATTAGATTTATATTATGTTGTTGGCTTTGGCTTAACAAGAGCAGTCAGGAAACTTTTTGTATGAGAAAGCATAACTTGACATAAGACATAACTGTTGTCCATGTTTACTGCTGAGGATGACAATATTAACATTTATAAAGTATGGAAAATCTGGTAAGATTAACTTTTTGAGTCCAAACAGGGGCAGGTCCATTATCCACACAACTCTAGTGACTGTGACTAAAACAGCAGCCACGTACATATATACTTCCACAAGCAGGTAAATGACAGTCAAGGATATTTGTGACTATTTAAAAATGACTCATTTACTGAGCCAGCAATAATAGTTCAGACAACAATACCATTTCATCACAATGGCTGATGTGGGAAGAACAATGAACTCTAATAGTTGGTGCTGGCTGCCTGCTGACAGGCTATCTCTTAACTTCATCTGCATGTTATGTAGTTGGCAGGGCAATGTGACATATGCCAGCAGTATGCTAACGGCAAGTCAATGCTTACCAACATATGCCAGTGTCCACTTATTGTCCACCTCGACATTTTGCATTTTGATCCACACACAAATTGGATTATTAAGAAAGAACAATGTAAGAAAAAAAATAATCTGGAGGACTTTGTATCTGAGTCCAACAAAGTTACATCTAGTATTTTTCAAACTGCATCTCTCAGATTGTCAAGAAAGCTTTTTGCTGATCTGAACAATTCTTCAAACAAAAATGAATATGTAGAGAAATCAGGAATTTGTTTGAAGAATGCTAATTTTACTATTACAAACAACAAATCAACTTTATGATTTGATCCTTAAGATGGAAAACAAAAACAAAAGCAAAAAAGAAAAAGCTTTACCTTTTTAAAGTACTTGTGTGGGGGTTCATTGCTCATACTGAACACATTACCCACAATTGGAGCAGCCCAAGGTCCTGGAGGATAATTTGGAGGACTCCGATTTTTCAGGTAGTCTGCTATTATGATAAAAATGAAGGAGAACAGGAAAAACCCTTTGAGGTCTACACCCAGTAAGAAATCCCAGAGCCACATTGTTAAAGAGCGAGATAGTCGCAGCAGAAACAAAAACTTTCCTCTCTTTAAGATGAAGCCTGCTCTCTGTCGTCTCCAAAGTAGTGCTGGACAGGCTACAGAGAAAAGAAAGATTCAACTGTGTATAAAAATGATTATATTTGTGTCCTTACATAATCTGCAGCAGACACACCCACTGACTTTACTTGGACAAAGGAGACCTGTGCCTATGGATAATCAAACTTGGTGACATCAACTTCTAAGTAAGCACATTAAACCAGCTCTATGATTTGATTGTTACATAACAAATTTATGAACAAAACCTACTCTGTCTTATCTGACTCATGCTAAAGGACAGATTATATACTGTACAGCTGTAAGCCAAAGGCCACTCTACAGCATGATTAATTTCTCTGCTGGAACAAAGGTAAGAATACTATTTCAAGAGTTTAGAAGTTACACTTCTGACACACTTCTCTACATTTCTCACTTAATTTTTTACACAACAGATAAGATTGTTTTGCAGCTGAAAGCTTGTATGTATTTTTTGTTTCTTCAGAATGAAATAATAATAATGTCTTGGGACAGATATTTTCTGAAGTATCAAACCCAAACAAGAATGGAACTGGATTATAATGTTTTATTTAGTTCATTTTTCTGTGTAAATGCAGGACGCTTCCATAAAACAGCTGCACTGACCAGTGTCACTTTTGACTAAATAAAAGGGTGGGAGAAATGTTGAATTACATTTTTCTTGATTCCATCTGCAGCATTTAAAGAGAGAAAAAAAGGGGGCAAATGTTGGCAGAGACAAATGCTGCAGGACTTCATGGCTCAATCCCAAACAGCCCCCTACACACTCTCCCTACACACTACCCCAGGACAGGGGAACCACAAGGGTGAAATACATGAGGTGATTGGGGCTGATGAGACACAGCTGGAGAAGCACAATCAGGGATCAGGAGTGATGCACCAGACAGGAAGCAAAACCCACAGAGACAAGGAGAGACAGGTGAGTTTTCAAAGGAAAACAGGAAACAAGAGACAAAGCATGAACACAAGTACAAAGTGGGTAACTTAACCAAATCTGAAGCAGGATCATGACAGACATGCATATATTCATTTGGATGGATAAACAAGGTATTGAGCCTTTCACCTGGTATGCCACCTTTGGGGGAGGTGGCATTTAATGTGGATGTTAGACCACCAAGGTGGAGGGAAATTGAGACAGTTGTCAGTCATGCAAAGATTTTGTCAGACCCTGTGCCAAATGGAGTCTCCTACAGGATGAATATAAAGCTACTGAAAAATGTTATTAAGCTACTAATAGTGCTAGTTGTAATAACATTACTGCCCATCACTGCATGCTGTGCCATAGCTTTTATATTTGCAAAGGACTTTAAAAAGGAGAGTTTCCTTCTTCGTTAATTATTGTGATAAAAACATTACCATTTTTAAACTTAAAGGATAACTTCGGTTCCTGCAGCTTTTACATTGTTTCTAGAATGAAGAACAACAATATACTCACCCAGAAGGCTTTCCTGATGCAAACGGTGCTTCGGGAGATATTTAGATCCAAAATCGAGCAGCGGACACCGATATAATGTAGCCTGTAGGGCATAGATCGCCGCTCCTAAAAACTGCATTAATCGTCCAAAAACTCATGTTTTTCACCAATATTCCATCATGATTCGCGCCGAATGGACGGCCATTGTAGCCTGTGTCTCCACACAGCGCTGTGTGGCTGAACTAATCCTCTAAACAGACGAGTCTGTTTGCATGCCCTTCGCATGCGCAGTACTCTCTGGAGCGCTGAGATCGCTTCCTCATTTCTATCAGCTCCTTATCTGTATAATCTGGCTCCAAACTGTAAGGACGCCCATCATATTCAAAGTCCTCCTCCACAACATCTTCATCCCATAGATATTCGTCCATTTTGCACAAAACTGGAAGAAGAAAGTCGATTTGTAGCTGCCCTGAAACAGTGAGTCAGACTGCGCATGCGCCAAGAGCATGTAAACAAACTCGTTGGTTCAGCCACACAGCGCTGTGTGGAGAGACACAGGCTGCAATGGCCGCCCATTCGGGCGCGAATCATGATGGAATATTGGTGAAAACATGAGTTTTTGGACGATTAATGCAGTTTTTAGGAGCGGGCGATCCATGCCCTACAGGCTACCATTATATCGGTGTCCGCTGCTCGATTTTGGATCTAAATATCTCCCGAAGCACCGTTTGCATCAGGAAAGCCTTCTGGGTGAGTATATTGTTGTTCTTCATTCTAGAAACAATGTAAAAGCTGCAGGAACCGAAGTTATCCTTTAAGTCTCCATTTTAGAGATTCTATTTTCACTGTTTTTTTCCAGTTATGACTCATAACTTAACTAACATGCAAAATATATTTTAAATATCAGAGATTTATATGGATGGTAACTGATATTTCTTATCCATGTCATTCTTTAACGATTCCCTTATGGATTCCTATAAATATTCTGTGAAGGGAACAACTGGCCTATTCAGGTTTTCAATGAAACAATGTCAAACACATGTCATTTCTGACATTCGATGCTGTGCTGAATAATGAATGACTCTGCAAGTTGCTGGTGTTCCCACCCACTAAGCACTGTGGTTTTAAGCCACAATTTTGACCACCTCTGTCTCCATTATGGTTTGATTTCTTCCACCTCATTTCTGCTGACCGCCTCTGATGAGAGTGAAGTTTCGATTTAGAAGGCATGCAGAATAAACTTGAAGAAATTATAAGAATTGAAGACAAATTGTTTGGCAACAGGACTAATGATATCTATTCCTTCCTGGAACTGATTTTCAGTTTCCATACCTGGAAATAAACAAATCTACTAATTGACATTACATTACGCATTACATTATATTACACAGTTCACAAAAGAAAAATGCTAAAGCATGTATAAATGGAATTTGTTAGTCTATGATTACTTGCTATTAATTTGATTCAGTCTTCCAAATGTCACATATGGAGCAAGTACCAAAATATTATTTTACATTATCAAAGAAAAATCTCCAAAGTCAGGTCAAAGCTCTCAAATACTTTTTAAGAATTTGGCTATTTTAAAGCATTTCACTACTCCGACTCCCCCATGACATGCACTGACCAAGAAAGTTAAAACAAATGTCATCCAGTGCATAGAAATAAAGTGGCCACAAGAGCTTTTCTGATAAATACCTGATATAAGGTCTGTGATTACTAATGCAACACAAAAAACACCTGATGTTGCCCCACTTCTGTATTTTGGAGCATTATTGTGTGTTCAAAAGGATGGTTGCTAGCTTACTGCAAACACATACAAAAATGGCTGTAGACCCTGGTGCAATTATTCCCCAAAAATAATAAATGAATAAACAATGAAACATACACCACAGCCACAGACATGGGCAGCATCTAGATCAGGTTGTTCGATTTTAGAGGAAATTCTCCAACTACAGGTTCCAACGAGTTCTTACGTATGTCAGAAGTTTGGTATTAGCTCTCAAGTCGAGCCAACATGTCATAGCTCCATAATAGGCTGTTAATGTTCCTGCTCCAATTGATGTTTAAGTCTAAAAACCTTTGAAAGTTAGACATGTTTATGAAGATTGTAATTCTACATAGACCTACATGAATAAAAATATTACTGTGGTGAACTTGTGTTTAAATATCCAACTGTAATTATCCACTTCTGTGTAGTATAGAATTCTAACTAGGCCAGGGGCTGTTTGTTTGTTTGTTTGTTTGTTAGTTTGTCTGTTTCACTGTAAGCAAGATTACCCAAAAATTATTGAATGGTTTTACATGAAAATGTTACCAAAGGTGCGTTTTGGTCCAAAAAAGAAGCCAAAACATTTTGGTGCTGATCCAGTCATGATTGACGTCACAAAAAAATGGAAGTTTGTAACAGGAAATTCCATTCATTTACAGAATTATGGGAATATTAGTTTAGATAGATACTCGCTCTTTTAAGACAAGCCCCTCTTCCATTCTGGAAAATGCTTCAATTTTTGCGCTGGCTGTGCTGTAGCAGTTATCCATTGTAAACAGGAAATGATGTTAGAGTGATGCCCGATGTGTTTTAGTTAAGCCAATCAGAGACAAGTAGCATGGACCTACCCTTTCCAGTTTCTTGAAATGTTTTTCATGATCCCTGAAATGTTTTTGCAGATTGTGAAATTTTTTTGTGTTTTGTGAAATGTTTTTTGCGTATTGTTAAATGTTTTTGCACATTCATAGAAGTTTTTGTGTATTGTGAGATGTTTCTGCGCATTCATGAATGTTTTTGCATACTGGGAAATGTTTTTGCGCATTCATAAATGTTTATTCGCATTGACCTTCAGGGCCACCGTAAAACATAAATTGGATTAGTAAGAAAGAAATATGTAAGCATTTCTAGAAGCAGGAAGAAAAAAAAAACTGTCAAGAAGAATATGGAAAAATAATCTGGAGGACTTTGTATCTGAGTCCAACAAAGTTACATCTACTATTTTTCAAACTGCATCTCTCAGGTTGTAAAGAAAGCTTTTTGCTGATCTGAACAATTCTTCAAACATCTTACCTCAAAGGTGAAATGAAAATGTACAGAATTTGTTTGAAGAATACAAATTTTACTATCACAAACAACAAATCAACTTTATGATTTGATCCACAAGATGTAAAACAAAAACAAAAGAAAAAGCTTTACCTTTTCAAAGTACTTGTGTGGGGGTTCATTGTTCATACTGAACACATGACCCACAATTGGAGCAGCCCAAGGTCCTGGAGGATAATTTGGAGGACTCCGATTTTTCAGGTAGTCTGCTATTATGATAAAAATGAAGGAGAACAGGAAAAACCCTTTGAGGTCTAAACCCAGTAAAAAATCCCAGAGCCACATTGTTAAAGAGAGAGATATTCACAGCAGAAACAAAAACTTTCCTCTCTTTAAGATGAAGCCTGCTCTCTGTCTTCTCCAAAGTAGTGCTGGACAGACTAGAGAGAAAAAAAGTCAACTGTGTACAAAGGTGAGTATTTCTGTGTTTTTACATAATTTGCAGTAGATACGCCCAGTTCACTTGGACAAGGGGGAGCTCTGCCATAATATGCATGAAAATAGACTGAGACAACAGAAATGGTTGATAATCAAACCTGATCAAATCAACATCCAAGAAAGCACCAATTAAACCAGTTCACTGATTTCATTAATGCTACATAACAAATTCATGAACGACACCTACTGTGTCTTATCTGACTCATGCCAAAGGACAGATTATATATGGTACAGCTGTAAAGTAGAAGCCACTCTACAGCATGATTAATTTCTCTGCTGGAATAAAAATAAGAAAACTATTTCAAGAGTTTTGAAAGTCTGACTAGCCCAGATTTAGAAGTTACACTTCTGATTTACTTTTTTTACCCAACAGATAAGATTTTTTTGCAGCTGAAAGCTTTTATGTATTTTATGTTTCTTCAGAATGATAAACAATTTAAATAATCGTCACTGGGAAAATACATTTTAAATATCAGAGACATATATATGGATGGTAACTGATATTTCTTATCCATCTCACTCTTTAACGATTCCCTTATGGATTCCTATAGATTTTTCTGTGAAGGCAAAAACTGGCCTACAAAGTTTTTCAATGGCAACAATGTCAAATACATGTCATTTCTGACATTCAATGCTGTGCTGACTAATATATGACTCTGCAAAGTTGCTGGTGTCCACCCACTAAGCACTGTGGTATAAGCATATGTTTGTAGAAAATTAGTGAAGGGATAATGTATCTTTGTCAGGGAACAAAGATACAGAATAACAGGGGTGGCAAGGGGTTTTTTCACACTAGCCTAGGCTTGGTGCGGCTGGGGGAGTCCGGCCTTATTGGCCATGACTTTCTGCGGGGGAGGGTTGGTGTCGGCGGCTTTTGGGTGCGGCTGTGCTCCGGTGCTGGCAGGCAGGCCTGGGGCAGTGTCTGGGAGGCAGGTGGGCCCTGCTGCATCATATATCCCTTGGTGGGCTGTGGTGCGTGATCCATCAGCCTGTTGCTCTCTGGGGACCTCTGCGTGGGTGGCTGCCTGTGGGTTGCTGCTCTGTGTGGGTGATGCGTGGGGCCTCTTTTGGCATTTTGGCGGCAATCTCCAGTGCTTTTCATGGCCGCAGCTTTTCTGGGGGGCAGGACGTGACCTTGACCCCACCGCCGCTCACATACCGCCCCACCTGGCCTAGCTGTGGCTGTTTCCCTGAGCCTCATAGGATTGGCTCGCAGACCCCCCTCTTGAGGGGGCCTGTTCCTGGGGGATCTGGCAGCCATGGCGGGTCGGGGGGTGGCTGGTTGCCGGGGGCAGGGGTGGCTTGGGGCCGGATGGTTGGTGAGGGCAGCAGCTGTCTGCGGGGGGGCTGCTGCCCTGGACTCCTAGTTGTTGTCCTCATTGCTGTTGGGGAGGCGGGTCTGTGCCCCCTTGGGTCCTGGGGCTGTTCCTGGGCCCGGTGACTTTGGGGGCCATGTGGTGGTGGTCTAATTCGGGTGCCCTGGTTGCCCAGGGGATCCCAGCGCCCGTGGTCTCCCTGGGCATGGGTAACTACTTTGGTATTCGGTGACCACCTCATATGCATGCGTGTACAGATGCTCAAGCTCCTGTTGAGACAAACTGAGAGATATGATTGATCCTGTCAGAACATGCTGAGTTGGGCACTCTTCTCACATCCTGTGATGCATACTCCTCTGTGTCTAATCCATGTGGCCCACCCCCCTTCTATCAAGACCCCACACCTCTGATGTCACTGGTTTCTTACAGCCTTTACTTCCTGTATGGACTTGATCTGCTATCTCAAATCAATTACACTACCTGTTTGTCCTCCTCCCTGTTGTCTTGTCTTGTCCTGTCTGTCACAATTTCCCCTTCTTTAACCCTGTGGTGTGGCATGGCCCTCCACTTCAGCTCACATCAGGGGTTAAGTAAGATTTGATTTGATGGAGTAGCCTACAGGGAGGGCTGGTGATGGTCACTATAGCAGTGAATCATATTCACATTTGTGTGACTGCTAGAAAAACCGCATTGGTCTTTTCAACGCTTTCATCGGCCACAGTGCTCAGAGAAAGATAATGCAGACAAGGGAATAAAAAAAGAAATAGAGTGGCCATAACAGCCATTTTGAAACAGTCGTTCTGTTAAATACCTGATATAAGGCCTGTGATTACTAATGCAGTCGAGATTTGAAACACAAAAAACACCTGATGTTGCCCCACTTCTGTATTTTGGGGCATTATTGTGTGTTCAAAAGGACGGTTGCTAGCATACTGCAAACACATGCAAAAATGGCTGTGGATCCTGGTGCAATTTTTTCTAATACTCTTCAATAAACAATGAAACATACACCATAGTCACAGGCATGGGCAACATCTTGATCAGGTTGTTCAATTTTAGAGGAAATTCTCAAACTATGGGTTCTTTAATATGTCAGAAACGTGGTATTAGCTCTCAAGTCGAACCATGTTGCAGTTCGATATTAGCCTGTTAATGTTTCTGCTCCTATTGATGTTGAAGTCTAAAAACTTTAAAAGACATGTTAATGAAGATTATAATTCTGAACCAAACATGTAATTAAAACATTTCTTTTGCCCACGTACTTTATTAGCAGTGATGTTCCAAGAGCACAGTAAATAATCAAGCAAACTCTTTGTCGAGAGAACCATCACAGTGCTATCCTCCAGGTTGGCCTTCACCTCCTGTATCTGCACCCGTCTATTGACCATTTGCACATTACACTTTGTTCATTTTTTCCTGGAAGTCAAAAACAAGGCTGCTCAGCATGGAATTCAATGAACATGTGAATGGTTGTCAGTCTCTATATGATCGACTGATGACCTGTCCAGGGTGTACCCCACCTCTGGGCCAATGTCAGCTGGGATAGGCCCCCTACAAACCTGAAAGGGATAAGTGGTCAAGAAAACTGCTGGATCACTGGAAGCTACATTGTTTATTTTCAATTTGAGTGATATGAGCACCAGTTTTTTAAAATTAAGACATAGTGAATTAAATAAAACATATCTTACTAAACCTTAGCTAAATCAAACCTAAAGAACCTAGGGGATGTGCTGCAGGCAAAAGAACTTCATACTCCTTGTAAAGGTATTTTTAATGGTTAACTGTCCTTAAAGTGAACTAAGTACAAAAGAAAGCATGGCTGGTGCCATTCCTGTAAGTTAACAAATAAATACAACTTATATGACAAACACAGATACACATACACACAGACACACACAAGTATAGTGCTTAATATTTTTATTAGACCACATTCAAAAAGATAAAACTAGAAAACAAAAGTTAAAAAAAAATCTGAAAACAGCTTTTTAACTCCTTCCTGAGAAGTACACACACACACACACACACACACACACATATATATATATATATATATATATATATATATATATATATATATGTATATATATATATATATATATATATATATATAAATATATATATATATATATATTTATATATGTATATATATATATTAAACCACTGAACTAAGTTTTGTGTTTTATGGAATGAAAATAAATAACCATAATTTGACATCTGAAACAAGAAATAGTTATGTGAGTTTCAATATTTTGCTTTCTTCAAACAGTTCACTTGAGAATTCCAGAATAACACTAACAATTGAAAATATAGTTTTAGTTCATGAGCTTTAAGATTCTGATGTATTAACCATTAAAGAAACAACCAAAAATAAGTTTGTAACTCCTGTTCATGAAGGATAGCAGTGGCACTAACTAACATAGAACAGAGCTTTTAAGGATTTGCTCAGGACTCAAATATAAACATAATACATATACATACATACATGTACAAACACACACACACACACACACACACACACACACACACACACACACACACACACACACACACAAGTAATAAACACTTTCAATAATGCCAGTAAGTTACCAAAGAACACTGTAGGTGGAATTAAAGTGTACTCAATATTGACAAATAGTCAGAGAACCTTTAAGTGCTAGTGCAGGAAACCAGATTTTTAATTTTAACAACGTTTTTGTTAAAGGAACAATGTGTAGTCTTTTAAGTTATTTATGAGCTAAAAACAATACCTACACTGTCCTCATTTGTGTCAAATTGCCTCTGCCAACAATCTGACTTGCCCTCCTGAGTGAATAATTTACTATCTGTATTCGCACAGAGCGGACAAGTTTTATAGGGGTTTCAGTGTCCTTCAGTCTATTAAAAAACTATGAACAGCAGAGAGGGACATAAAGCACTAGCTAGTACTACTGGCTAAGGCTAAGCATTTTTTCGTGACTTTAACAGTTTGTTGTTCGTTTGAAAGAACACACCTCTTTGCCAGAAAAAAAAATGCGGTAGAAATTAGAGGTTGCAACGCACATTTCAAAAAGCAGGGCGCTAGAGCACTATTTGTTTGAATGCAAAATACAGTTTCACCACTTGATGGGAGAACAAACTACACAGTGTGGGTTTAAAGCTGAGACCCTCGGTGTGAATGCATTAATTGCTAACAAAACTAGTTTTCTATCAGAAATTCCTTATTTCATTAAAAAAATGACAGGTCAGGGGCACAAATAGACTGGTGAGGCGGAGAAAAGCTAATGCCCTTGTTGCATCAGGACTGAAGTCTAGTCTGTGCCCTTTAGGCCCTACCCCATGTTTCCCCCACTTTCTTAGCCCATTTACAAATGCTATCTAGTGTTTCCATTATAAAGAGGCACAAAAGTCTATTTATAAAACATAGCAACAATGTGACATACCAGATCGACAGTCATATCTCTAAGATATATTTCACTAGTTCAGCGAGACAACAGCCTATAGAAAGTGTTTTGGGAAGACAGTGCCTCTCAAAAACACACTGTGATCGGTTTATTTTCCTGGTAATCACATTCTTTATGGGAAATCAGATGATGCAGTTGACAAGCGCTGCTGTAAAGTGCATGACTTGACCCAGTTTGTAAATCAGATTCCTGCTTAACACATTTCATCACTTGGACTTTCTCTTGTTGAACTTTGAAATGACGACACTCAGTCACACTGCGGTACACACAAATACACACAAATACACAGAAATACATCGCTTTGCAAGAACAGAAAGAATAGAACATATTAATTAGGCTACTTCAAGGTTTTTTTTATTTTTTGGAGGGATTTGTTGGGGTTGTGAGGGGTAGACGGGAAGGGCAGGACCAGAGGGAGGAGCCAAAGTTTGACTGTGGGAGAAGACGGAGTAACATGGGGAGAAAAACAGGCAGACAGTAGACCATAAAGGAGTCCTGACAAACTGAAGAACTAGCTTCAGCATATCAGGACTCTGATGATCCACTGTGCTGCACTGTGGGGGTGGGGTGGGGAGAAAAACAGGCAGACAGAAGACCATGAAAGAGTCCTGACAAACTGAAGAACAAGCTTCAGCATATCAGGACTCTGATGATCCACTGTGCTGCACTGTGGGGGGTGGGGTGGGGAGAAAAACAGGCAGACAGAAGATCATCAAAGAGTCCTGACAAACTGAAGAACTAGCTTCAGCATATCAGGACTCTGATGGATCCACTGTGCTGCACTGTGGGGGGACAGGGACAGTCAAGCTACACCAGCTGTGTCAGCTGGGTCTGCAGCTTGTTCTGTCTCCTGTGTTTTGGTGTGAGGAATTTTTTTGCTCTCCTCCACACAGTCACCTTCTCGCTCTGGTGGAACAGGTCTCTGACTCCCTCTAGTCTCTTCTGAAAGTCTTCAGCCCTTGATGTTTGGCGGTCTACCTCCTCATTCACCCCGTCCTCGACAGCCTTGTAGATAGCCTCCTGGGCAACCAGCTTGGACATGAGGAGAAGGCTGTTGTCCTTCTGGGCCTGCACTTCCTCCGCCAGGGTCTTCAGCTGCTTTAGGGGACTAACAGGGGAAGCCCAAACTAACAGGGGAAGCCCTGTTAGATTGTCCTCCAGGTGGTCAAGCCTCTGCTGCAGGAATTGTCCATGTCGTCTGGTGGCATCCAAATCTGTCTGCAGGTGCTGACGGGCCTTCGTCACAGCTCTGAGCTTTGAGGAAAGCGAACCATTCCTGGAGGTCAGCTCTTTGATCTGTCCACCTAGGAGATCCTCTCTGCTGGAAGCCTCATTCTTAAGGGCCTCAACCTCCAGAATCAGGCTGCTGATTTCAGCTGTGAAATCGTCAGTCAGCTTCAGACCCAGGCGGATTTTATCATTTACCTCCTCCTCCAGTCTGATGACCATCAAATCCAGCTCTTTTCGTTTTTCTCTAGAGTCTTCCAGGGCTTTACTGAGTGCCTCTGCTGTTAAGAGTTTGGAGACCAGATCCAGGTTTCTCAGTTCGGCTGCTTCAAGCTGTTCCTTAATACAGTCCACCTGCAGATCACCGCTGGAGGCCTCCTCGTGGTTACGTGGTGGCCTCTGCAGGGTCCTGTCTTCTCCAACTTTCTCCTCCAGCTCTTTCTGGAGGTCATCAGCCCGGGTTGTCTGGCGGTCTTTCTCCCTTTCTGTCTCCTTCAGCTGTTTATGGAGGTCATTAGCCCGGGTTGTCTGATGGTCTTTCTGCTTTTCTTCCTCCTCCAGTTTCAGACTGAGAGCTTCGATGTCTTGCTCCAGAGCCTCTATTTTGTAGAAGAGTTCCCTGCTGCTCTTCTTTTTCTTTGCCGGCAGTTTTGGCTCAGTTGGTGGTATAAGCTGGCTGCTCTGCAGGGCGCTCTGGAGTTTAAGCTCCTTTTTGAGGCATTCAACCTCCTCCTCACTCTGTTTTCTCTTCTCCTGCTCCTCCTTCAGTGTGTTCTTCAGTTTTTTTGCTTCCTCCTTTAGTTTGGCCTCGAAGTGGTCAACATCAAAAGCTTCCTGCAGGCCCTCCTCTTCCATCATCTCACCCCAGGAGAGCGTGCTCTCTGCTGCATCACTGCAGCTCAGCTCTTTGATGCACCTACCAAGGAGATCCTTCAGCTGTTCGACCACCTCCTCACTCTTCAGTCTCTTCTGGTGCTCCTCCTTAAACATGTCCTCCAGCTCCTGGAGTCTGTCTTTCTTGGAGTGAAAGCCATGGGGATGCTTCTGTCCTCTGTTAGTTGAGGGACCTGACTGGTCAGGATGCTGCCTGGTGTCGAAGTGGCGGCTCCTGCTGTTGTTCCGGTGGGCCCAGTTGTTTGGTTCATACATGTTATGGGTACGGTTGACGTTCTCCCTCATAACATGTTTTTGATCCATCGTTGGTTGTGATCTGTGTGTCTCAATACCAAAAATGCTGCTGCTAAAGATGACTTTTGCTGCTGCTCAGGGTTGATGCTGCTGCTACAATTGACTCCTGAAGTGCTCAGGGTCAATGCTGCCGCTGCGGTGGACGTATGAGACTGCTGGGTTTAGGCAAGCTCTGCTATTTAAGCTATCAGACGCTCTCTGTCTTTTGATGAGTTGAATTCCATGGGTGACATCAAAGCCAAGAGGCTTTGATGCTTTTCATGACAACACAGAATAGCTCAGAGATTCTTGTCATTTTAAAAATAAACAAAATGGCTGACTTGTCCTTAACATTTAACATCAAACCTCATTTTACTTCAGTGTTTAGTGAGTCTCCCAAAACATCTCAAATTTCCCCAGTATTTCCAAAGACTAAAAATGTACATTTGCCAACAGTGGACAAGATTATGTTCATGTTCATGTTGTGCTTCAGAAGACTCAGAGAGAGTTAAACCTCCAATTCCAGCTGAGCTGAGGAAGCCATATGGTCTAGGGTGGGAACTAGAGAGCGGATTCACTTTGTCCTGTACCGTCTCACAGTCCTTGAGTGTAATCAGAACCAAGGTCATGCTGACCTTTAAGATTTAAGGTTTTGAGAATTAAGAGCAGTTTGAGATATTACGTCAAGGTTTTGGTACTTCCAGTGAACAACATTGGGAGAGCTGTTTTATTTTCAAGATAAACAATTCAAAATCCATAAAACACACACACACACACACACGCACACACACACACACACACACACACACACATATAAATATATATATATATTTGTTTGTGTGTGTGTATGTGTGTGTGTATATTCATATGTATTTGTATATGATGTATGTATGTATAGAAATTCTTTGAAATCACATTACAAGAAGCATTGAAACAGATTCTAAGAACATGTGTACTAGTCCTTCACATATTTTATCCACAAAATTCAATGTAAATCAACAAAACATCAGTCGAAGGCCACTGTGATGATACAATGGAACGGTGATTACTTAAAAGTAACCACAGATTTACAAAACATTTTGGTAATGCTCAACTTTTACACTTTGTGAAAGGGATGTCCAGGTCAACGCACTTTTGCATAAACCTTGTATGGTTCCGGTGAACGAGTAATTCCTGAAATTCCTTCTGTACTAAGCTTTACTCCATCAGGAGCAGAGAAAGAAAACTTCTGGAGTAACCCAACCAGAAACAGGAACAGCTCCATCTTGGCAAGACTTTCTCCAAGACACACACGTTTACCTGATTTGATGACAAACAACAAGAAATTATATAAAAGAATTCACGATGGCACAGAACTTCTTCAGTACATCAAACTCAAATTTTACAAGAGCTGATGATAAAATGAGATGTCAGGATCTTAATTTCATCATCAGATCAGCCTATATTAAAAAGATGTTGTTGTTGTACCTGCAGAGAAGGGAATGAAAGCTTCTCTCTTCACAAACTTTCCCTCAGAATTGAGGAAGTGTCCAGGGTTGAAGGTGTTTGGAGTCTCCCATTCACTCTCGTCAAACAGCACGCTGGACAGAAGGGACATCAAGGTTGAACCCTAAAAGATATATATTTATGTATTCACCTTGTTCACATCAAGTGGTTCCAAAAAAATACTTTCAGACAGTGAACAAACTTTGTAAAAAAGTACCTTGGGGATGAAGTAGCCACCCAGTGTTGTGTCCTTGGCAGCCTTTCTTAGTCCATTGACAGGGACAATGTTTCCATATCTCTGAATCTCATGGATGACAGCATCAGTGTAAGGCAGGTTCGGCCTGTCAGCCATTGTGGGCAGGCGGTTTTGTCCAATTACTTGGTCTATCTCTGCCTGGACTTTCTCTAAAATACAGCAACACTGAACAAATTAGCCTTGGGACAAAAAGGACAAGAAATTGAAATATCATTTGAATCAAATGTAGTGATCTGCAGATATTTCACTACATGAACTGAAAAAAAAGACTTCATCTTAATAAAGATCATGTTGTTTTGCAGTAATCTCTTGTATATACACATAAGTTATGTTCTTGGAGAGACTGTCACACTAGAGAAAAAGCTCAATGGCCATGTATGTGTATGAATGTATGTCTGCACATCTCTGGTCAACACTTCACTAGTAATTATTCCTGATAACTTGATTGCAACACCAGCAATGTTATTCTTACTTCTTATGTTGATAATTGCGTGGGATGAAGTTTAAGGTCACAATGGTGCAAATCCATGGTCTTTCCAGTTCATTTGTGACAGAACAATTTTGGAAAGAACAGTACTGTAGTATTTTTTCCCTCTGCTTTATACACTGTTAATGGAACTTTTTCAGAAGAGTGTTGTATCTTTTCATCTGCAGTTCTGACAATGTTCCAACGAAATTCTTCCTCAGAAGTCCCTTATTTTCCACTACTAAAAGGTTGCCATTTTGCAGTGTGGAGCATCTCTACTAGTTGTGAAAACAATTGAAAAGGACAGATTGTCTCAATGTTCCAAGAGTGGAAGTCGGGACCCCTTGGAGGGTAGCAAGACACCAAACTGTGTGGTGCCCTCCATATACAAATAAAAGATTAAAACAACTCCAGAATGGATATTGCCAAGCCAAATCTGACAATACCTCCCCTGGTGCGCTGCCACACCCATCTCGGCGCAGCCGGTTTACAAAATTGCCAAATTGGGTGCGTACGGTGGTGCGCTGGACGAAATTATCACAGTGCAGTGTGCGCCATACTCCGCCAACCTGCCTTGCAGCAGGAAATTAGGGCCCATTGTGATGAAACAATAGGCACATTGTGATTTTGATGATAAAGCCATATATTGTCCAGCCCCTAAATTAATTTAAGTATCAGTATTGTAACTGGCGGTGTTTGAGTTACATATGTTGCCATAGCAATGCATGAAGTTAAAAGTTTTTTATTTTAATATGACTGCTTTATTTTCCATTTACATGCAATCTTAAAAGGGAGGTTATACTGTTAAATGGTAAAATGGACTTGAGCTTATATAGCGCTTTTCTAGTCTTTTTGACTACTCAAAGCTGCTTTACACCGCAGGTCACACTTACTAGGGGTGTAACGAAATGGTCAACTCACAAAACGATACGAAATACGAAACAGGGCTCACGATACGAAATACTCATGATACGAAATAAAGATTAAGGAAAATCCCCAACAGTAGGAAGTTGTGCAAAAATCTCATTTTCTTTATTTTCTTCCTAATGCAAAAAAATAATACAATACAACAAATATTGCTGCATCAGTACAAAATAAATGCTGTTTGGAAAAAAACAAAACTGTAGTTTGTTCCCCTTATTTAGACTACAGTGCAAACACAAACATAAAATCTCAGTGAAAAGTGCTGCGTTGTAACAATCAGGATAAGTACATTCTTGAATGAAAAGGAAAACAAACAGCAGTCCTCAGAGCTACAGTTTAGACCTATAAATGTCAGAACTGTGAACTATAATATTTAGCCTATAACAGTGCATATACTTCTGATCTTCAAGTATGATCAAATTCTGTCAACTTAACAGTAGATGCAAAAATCAAATATTGTTTTTTTTATGCAGACTTACACAAACGTAGTGGAGCAGTTCTACTGTTTATGTTTTCAATGTGGATTTTAATGTTTCCTATAAATTGACGGTCAGTGAATGGGCCAGGAAGGCGGGTCAGAGTTCAGAAGGGGAGAGTTAGTGTGTGTGTGTGTGTGTGTGTGTTAGCGAGGAGGGAGAGAGCCGTGCAGGAGGTCTAGAGATTACTACTCACTGTTTTGTTCGAGAATTAAAATTGTAGCTGGCGTGGTCACAGCCCACAGTGACTGTTAAATAAAAGCAGGTATTCGCAAGCCGGAGTCCCCTTTATTTTTACGTCCGACGGACATCACAATACAGCCGCTGCCACGGTTGTTGTTTTGTCCGCAATCTTCTCACTGTTCTCTCGTCTTTTACATGGAAGCAAAAATAGGTCCACACAACCAATTTATTTGTCGAAGGAGCGTATGCTAATTCCCCCACTTTGTCCTCCTCCATATTGCAGCGAGTGTTTTGCTACGGGATGCGGGGAGGGTTTATTTCGTCCTTTTATTTCGAGCTTCTTTGAATTTTATTTCGTCATGTTTTTATTTCGCGAAATTTCGTGGCACGAAATCTCGTTTCACCCCTGACACCCATTCACACCCATTCGCTCTCACATTCACTCACTGATGGTTCAGAGTTTCTATGTTAGTTATCCATCAGTATCTCGAACACATTCACGCCCTTTCATGCCCATTTATACACCACTGACGCAGCAGTGGGAGCAACTTGGGGTTAAGTGTCTTGCCCAAGGACACATCGCCATGTGTTGCCAGGAGCTGGGCTTGAACCTGCAACCTCCCGATCACTGACCAAGTGCACTATCCAACTGCGCCACCGACGCCCCAAATCAGTAAAGTATATGCTAAGAAGAAGATGTTAACTTTATTATGTCCTGTCGATGAAGTTTCTTTGAATGTCACATGACGTTGTAGGCCGGGAAACTGAATGCAGCAGCAAAGACTCAGAGAGAGAGAAAGAGAAATCGCAGGTACTGCAGAAAAGTTTATCATCCAGTTCTTTATTCCTGACAGATTGTCAGCAGGCGAACACGGTAAATATTGTTTACATTGTTTATTTGACCTTCGGAAACAGATATTAGTTATGAAATAAGTTTGTTGACAAGTGAATGTGAAATGATTTAGCCAAGGGCTAAAAACCTGTCTTGTCTGTTCTAGTTTTCACGGTGTCTCCATGGTGTATCTTCTGTGAAGGTTAAACTTGTTGTGGACATCAGTATGAATCGTGGACTTTTTACTGACTGGCAATTAAAAGTATGAATGTATTTGTTTAAGTATGTAATTAAAATGAGTATGATCTTTTTTTTTTGATTAACTTATTGATGTATTCATTCTTTTTTTTCATAAAGACAACATGAAATGGTTTAACACTTTCATAAGCCTCACCATAAAGTCTTACAAGCAATAAAACATTAAAGGACAAAAAGTTCTGACACAACTTCACCAACTCCCAAGGTGCTTGGAGAGAAAGAGTCTTGAAGAGATCAAAAGAGCTCCAGCAACACTTGTAGTTCAGGAAACATCTTTATTAGACCGATGCGTTTCGGCTTGTGGCCTTCATCAGAGTCATCAGAAATGCGTTAAAAACAACACTTAAAAAGGGTAGGGTTGAAATTGAACAACTTGATTGGTTCAATTTCAACCCTACCATTTTAGACATAGCATATTTTTTTAGACAAGCATATTAGACGTGCAAACAAAAACTGTGGTGTTGCCATTGTCATTATGAATCTGAGTGATGGCTATGGCTAATGTTTGCACTAAAACCTGCCTGTAAGTTTTGTGTTCTTTGATTTTTGTATGAATCTGTTTGTTCACACTGTTATTGTTTGCTGACCCATTCATATATGCTGGCATTTTAACATGTTTGTCAGAAGAGTCATCATGAGCGATATTTGCTAATGTTAGTTTAAAACTACATAAAAACTCTGTTTAACTGGAGCTGCATGTATGTAAGAGCTCAACTGTTTGATGTTTTTTCCATTTAGTTAGAAGCACATGCTTTTCACCTACTCTGGATTTCTGGGTTATTCACAAGGAAAACCAAAGCCCACAGCAAAGCAGTTGAGGTTGTCTCTGTTCCAGCCAGAAACAGATCCTTAGAGCACATGGCTAGATTGGTCTCACTGAAGCCCACATTGGTCTCCTTGTGCTGGTCAGAAACACAGAGAAGATATAAAAGTGAAGGACTGGCAGTCTGAGAGGAAAAACTTTACTTTACAATGAGAGAAGTAAATGTCTTTATTTACTTTTTCCATTTCAATGATGAAGGCATCAATGTAGTCCCTGGGATTGTTGTGGTCCAGGTTCTTCTTGTGCTTTTGCACTTCCTGACCAATGTACTCTTGAAGTATATCATTAAGTTTGAACAATTTGTTGTGCTTACCTGGCATGTGCTTCATCACTGCAGGGAATGATTCATACAGCTACATGTAAGAAGAAACAAGAAGAGATAAACATATTTAGCCTTTAACTTTACTTTACATGTGCCCCTCAGCCTGACTATTAGCTGTCAGAATGCCACCATGATATTTTGATAAATTACAGACTTACCCACATCCATACAGAGCCCTCCAAGACAAGGAATTCTGACAGACATTTCAGCATATATTTGAAGTTGTGGTCACTGTAGTCAAACCGTTTCCCCATCACCAGCTGGCAAATGATGTTAGACACAGCGTTGTTGAAGTAGTTTGCTGGGTTGAAAGGTTCACCTGCAGAAGAGGAGACACTTTATAGCCAATACTGTACTCCTAAAGATCCCCAAATGTTATGAGCAGTGTTGAAGTGATTGTGAATCACCTTTCTCATTCTCAATCGCCTCCTGCAGATGCCGGATTTCTTCACAGATGTTCAGCTCAGTGGTGTTTTTGCCAAAACCAAAACTTCTTAACGTAGACAGAGCAAAGCGTCGTTGTATCTTCCATGTTTCACCATTGCTCAAAAACAGACCACCTTTAAAAAGTCATAAAGACATGACAGGATTAAAATTTCATTATTCACTATTCTGTGTACATCATTATGTAAAAGAAATAAATGTAAACCTGAGGATCCTGAGTAAAGTCTGTTCTGGGTTGGACTGTCCGGACGATCCACGAAGTTCTCTGCTTGTGTTATGATAGCTTCTTTCACAGCTTTGTATCCAGACAAACACACTATCTTTTCACGGCCAAGTCGAACACTGAAAACATTCCCGTAAATACCAGCCAGCTGTGGAAAACACACCTTCATATTTAATATGTTTCTTTCTGTCATATAAAACACAAAAGATGCTCTTCCTCACAGGCCAGGGGAGCACCAGGGTAAAACAGGCCACACCTAAATTCTTACAGGCCACCCCCAACCACAGACAGAATATGTATGATTGTTTGGCCTGGTGCCAATAATTGTCTGCAAACTGGTAATTAAAACAAACATTGATCAGTGCTGTGATAATTATTTATACATTTAATGAATGTGCCATATTGCATATATTTGCCAACCTTGCAGTTTAGATGGATCTGCACAATTTAATGTCTATAATCAGGCAGATCCATCTTGCCAAGATCCTATCTACAAAAAATGTGAGCGTCCCAAATCAGCACGGCCCATTAAGTTTCCTTGAGAGCAGGAAGAGACGGGAGCTTCAGTAGCAGTTTTATCAGATTTTGACTTCAGTAATAAATAAAAAAAAAAACACTCCAAACTGAATATTGCTGCTCCACATTTGACCTGTTTTGCTTAGTTTGTTTTACCAAGTGTCTCATCTTCTGTTTTCTATGCTTTGGGGTTAGCGCCCACTTACTACATTATCTGATTTTCCCATAATTAGTTGTCGCTGTTTCACCCATTCAACTTAGGTCTGGCAAAATGGATTTGCCTGACTACAAACATCAAATCAGGCGGATCCATCTGCACTCCAGGGTTACTGAATTATTACATAGAAGAAACAAATCTTTACTGACATTTCCTGAAGCATGTAGAAGAAAACAACATTGAGTTGCACTTGAAAAATAACTTGGAGCACTTACTTTCTGGGTCCAATAAACCTAGATAGAGTATTTTTTAACTACATATTTCAGTTGATCAAGAAAGCTTTTTGCATATTCAATTATTCTTTACACATCATGACCCTAAAAATATGCACAGAAGATAAGTTTTTTGTTTCAGAATTCACATATTACCAAAATAAAACAACAAATCAGCTTTATCATTCAATCCATAAGCTGCCCAAGCAATGAAACTATATATTACCTTTTCAAAGTACTTGTGTGGGTGTTTCGTGTCCATACTGAACATATTACCCACTATTGGAAAAGCCAACGGTCCTGGAGGATAATTTGGAGGACCCCGATTTTTCAGGTAGTCTGCTATTATGATGAAAATAACGGAAAACAGGAAAAGCCCTTTGAGGTCTAAACCCAGTAAAAAGTCCCAGAGCCACATTGTTAAAGAGAGAGGGATACTCGTGGCAGAACAAAAACTTTCCTCTTACTAACTTGAAGCCTGTTTTCTGACTTATCTTATATAAAATGGGACTGGGTACAGACCAAAGTTAACTGTGTACAAATGTTATCTGTTTTGTGTCCTCACAAAACCTGCAGTAGACACACCCACTGAACTTTACTTTGACAAACAGGAGCTCTGCCATGGCATGCATGAAAACAGGCTGAGACAACAGAAATGGTGGGTTATCAAACCTGATCACATCAACATCCAGGAAAGCAGCAATTAAAACAGCCCTCTGATTTCATCAATATTACATAACAAAACCTTATACTGTGTCTTATCTGATAGCATAGTTAGCATAGTTTTCTTAATAAATAAAAACTGGCTCTGAGAATTAACCCATTTATGTCCTTTTTTTTTTCTGAGTTGTAGGGCATATCATTTTATCTGTTGAGTTCCTCTTAATCATATTATACATTTCTTTTTCCCATTTTGTACTTTGTTTTAAAGAACAATTGTTGCCAGTAATCACACAGCTTGTCTCTAGGTCACAGTGTGAAAGTCCTGCAGCATGGTCAGGACCTCTGCTATGGAGTACTGAAGAAAGGACAACATACATGATAAATTTGTATTTTATGAAAGTTGTGTGTGTGTGTGTGTGTGTGTGTGTGTGTGTGTGTTATCAAAGTCATAATTATAAGAAAGGTGTGTGTCTATAGGATTGTCCATAGACGTGGGGCACATGCACAAATGGTATCTCATTATGTCGACTTTTTATCTCATAATTATGACCTAGTATTTATTTATTTATTTTTAGTTCCCTTATCCTCTTTTTTCTTAAGTTGCAGAAACGGGTTTCCAAACTGATGTTAGTTAACAGAGAAAGATTGCTTAGAAAATAGCAAGAACATTTATGGTAACGTATCAAAATCCTACAGACACATGTCTTGAACACCTGTTAATTTATTTAGCTTGGAAGAGTATTCTAAGAGGGCCTAAATGCACCAGAGTACCTCAATCTACAATTTGAAATAAGTAAATTATGAGATATCCTGCAGACAGTGTTTTCCTTTAATTAGTGACAAGCTATGTGCCCACTGGCAAATTTTGTTGCCACTCACAGAAAAATCCCCATGAATAAATATTTATCCCAGGTAAAAATTGTTGGTAGAGGGTTACTCTAGAGACTTGAATGATTAAATAATCATAAATATGTTTTTGGGGAAAGCATTAGAAATTTATGGAAATGACCTCTTTCTAGGACAATTTGCATCCTCCATGGTTGCTTCCCAATGTGCCAAAATGCAGTTTCCTCTCTCCTCTCTCCTCTGCGACACCGGAAGTACTTTGTGAGCAGCCATATTGAAGGACATTCCAAAGCGCCAAATGTGCTCGGAGGAGAGAGGAGAGAGGAGAGAGGAGACTGATCTGGAGGAGGCATAATCGAGGAAACACAAGTGCAGGCTACGCGGAAGTCTTTTCACTGACAGACACGCCCCCTTGTGACGGATCAGCAGCTGGTTGTAAAGCGTCAGCTGCCCACATGTGTGAAATATAAACATCACGGCGCAAAAGAAAGTGTTAAAGTGTAATTAGCAACTTTTTGGGAGTCATTGTAATGAGTATATCTACATTTTACACAAAGCAGCCGATGTGTAGGCCTGATGTTCCCTCAAATTGTGAGCAGTTACTACATTTCAGTGTCTCTTTTATCTCTTTTTTATTTTCTTCACTGTGCAAAGAAATATTTGACTCATCATTTAAAAGTATTTTAAGATGAACATATTGATATCAGAAAATATTGAACACTATCATGGGGCAGTTCTTTCAGGTTTTCCATCTGTTGTCTGTCCTGATTTATCTGTGTTGTTTGTGTTTGTGTCTGTAACTGTCAGGCCGCTACAGTAGACAGGTCTGTTCAGGAAAACACATTTTACATTAGATTAGATGAGACAACTTTATTTATCCCAAAGGCCAATTCAGTTTTTGCAGTCTACCCAGACCAAACAAACATTTACAAACAGCAAACATGGACAAAAATAAATGATAAAAAAAGAGATGCTTATTGACAAATCTCAGCACCCAATATACCCCATGGTCAGGCAGATTATAATGCACATTAACGAAAAGCATGTTTTATGTAGTTCCTGATAAAACCAAGCATAAATAAGGAGAGTGAATTGTACACTGTTATCTCAGTCCTTTACATTTTTTCTATATAAATGCGCACGGAGGGGGGTTTAAGTGCTTAGTGCAGAATAAAAACATTATTTATGAACACAAAGTGGTCACAATATAACAGTTAAAAATTCCTATCATTCTGGGCCTGGGAAAATGTGACATTTTTCTTTTTCATTCATGAACATATTCATGTTAAACTGACCTAAAAGTGAATATGAATTTACCACGGTCGAGCGCCCTGGAGTTTACATTATTTTCCTTAATTCAGTTTCTCCCGTGCACTCAGACCGGTTTATTCAGCTGTGACGCCGTCATCACTAAAAGACGTCGCTTCATGTGACGCTCCGGAGGAGAGGACATCACAATGCTCATAAAATGAACATCCTCATCTCCTCTCTCCTCTCTTTGTTTCCTCGTGTCTCTGGCATGCATCTCTGGTGGGCGGGACTAAGACGCAAGTGGAGGAGGCGAGTGGAGGAGGCGAGGATGCAACTTTGGAGCTTTGAGAAGCACCCCATGTCTTCCACCGGAAGGAGCAGGAAGCAGATGATGTCATGTGACAGGAACTACTTGGAAACTATTTTTTATAAACTGAAAACTTTATCCAAGTTGTCTACTAACACATAAGTGCAAAAAGTTGCATTACTACCGCTGACATCTTTTGTTGTGAGTAGAAAATGACAGTGATACACTTCGGCAATGATTGTTGTCAGTGGGCCAAAATGGGTTAAAAGGTATTTTAGTATACTTTCTCTAAATTTACAAGAGAATCATCCTTGAATTACAACCTAACTTTATATGAAAATATTTTTTACGCCTTCATTTTGATTAATCCAGCTGACTTAGATTTAGAAGTTATGCTTCTGATTAATTTTTTTATGCAACAGATATTATTTTGCAGATGAAAGCTTTCATGCATCTCCTGTTCCTTCAGAATGACAAATAATCATCTTTGAAACACATTTTCTGAAATATCAAACCCAAGCAAGAATGAAAGTTGATTAGAATTTATTTTTTATTGTATTTTTCTGTGTAACTCCAGTACACTTCCATAAAACGGCAATGGTGCTGTCCTGAAGAGTGCTGCATAAATTTCCTCATGAAATCACAGAGGAGAGGCATATACACACGTGGTAACAATTGTTAGTACCCTTGCATTAAAGAAACAAAACCCACATGGTCACTGAAATAACTTGTAACTGACAAAAGTAATCATAAATAAAAATGTACTGAAAATTAACTCATGAAAATCTGACAGAATTACTAAAAAAATAAACCAATGAAACTGTCCTGGACAAAAATGATGGGACCCCTACAATAGGTTGAAAATGATCTGACCACAGGGACATGTTAAACTGAGGTGTGCCCTTTTAATTCGTATCATAAGTGTCTTCAAGCTTGTAATCAGTCTGTCTGCCTATTTAAGGGTGAAAAGTGGTCACTGTGCTGTTTGGTATCATGGTGTGTACACACTGAACATGGACCACAAAAAGCTAAGGAGAGAGCTGTCTCAGGAGATTAGAAAGAAAATTATAGACAAGCATGATAAAGGGAAAGGCTATAAGACCATCACAATGAAGCTTGATGTTCCTGTGACTACGGTTGCACTTATTATTCAGGAGTTTAAGGTCCACAGGACTGTAGCCAACCTCCCTCCCTGGATGTGGCTGCAAGAGGAAAACTGATGACAAATTGAAGAGACGGATAATACAAATGGTAACCAAAGAGCCCAGAACAACTTCCAAAGAGATTAGAGGTGAACTCAAAGGTCAAGGTACATCAGTATCAGATTGCACCATCCGTCATGGTTTGAGCCAAAGTGGACTTAATGGAGGACATCACTGTTGAAAACAAATCATACAAAAGCCAGACTGGAATTTGCCAAAATCCATGGTCCCGGGGGGGCTGGCTCCTGGGGTAGTGGGGGTGGCTTGGGGCCAGTGTGTGCTGTCTGCAGGCGGGCTGTCTGCAGGGGTGGTGGGTGGGAGTGTGTGTTGTCTGCAGGGGGGGGGCTTTTGGTCGGTGCCCCTTTGGGTCCTGGGGCTGTTTCTGGATCCTATGGCTTTGGGGGCTTTCTGGTGGGTCTTGGGTGCCCTGGTGGCTCTGGGGGAGACCTTGGCTGGTGGTCTTCTTCTTGGGTATTCGGTGACCACCTCACATGCATGTGTGTACAGATACTCAAGCTCTTGTTGAGACTAACTGCAAAGAAATGATTGGTCCTGTGGGAATATGCTGAGTTGGGCACTCCTACACATCTTCTCACGTCCTTTGATGCATGCTCCTCCATATCTCACCCCTGTGAGTCCACCCCCTACTATCAAGACCACATATCTTTGGTGTTCCTGGTTTCTTATAGCCTTTACTTCCTGTATGAGCTTAGATCAGCACAGCACTTGGACTGCTAGCTCAAATTATTTACACTACCTGTTTGTCGTCCTCCCTGTTGTCTTGTCTTGTCCTGTCTGTCACTGTTTCCCCTTCTTTCACACCGTGGTGTGGCACGGCCCTCCCCTTCAGCTCACATCAGGGGTTAAATAAAGTTTGATTTGATGAAGTAGCCTACAGGGAGGGCTGGTGATGGTCACTGCTGCAGTGAATCATATTTACATTTGTGTGACTGCCAGAAAAAATGCATTGGTCTTTTCAATATGGTCTTTTCTTTGGATACAGTGCTCAGCGGAAAAGATAATGCAGACAAGGGGGAAAAAAAGGGTACCATCATCAGGGGCGTATTTAGTCATATGGGGGCTCAAAGCAAACCCAGTCATTGGGGCCCTTCATATCCCTGTACTGTGCTAATTAAAGGTGCTATGAGGAGAATCTATTTCCAGCGACATAAAGACTCCGTTACTCATGGGCACGTGCGGTGACTGCGGTAAAGAAATAAATTCCTGTTTTTACGACATAGTATCTCATAAATACAGGAAAATCAAAAATAAATAAATTCCTGTTTTTACAAGATAGCATCTCATTAAAACAGGCAGATTTTTATTTATTTTCAAGTGAATGCAATACGCCATCGAAGAAAACTTTGTTAATACATTTTTATGCAATGTCTTGGGCCCCTGGACACCTCGGGCCCCAGGCAATTGCCTGTGTTTGCCTAGTGGTAAGTACGCCCCTGACCATCATTTTAGTTCAGGCAAGTTTCATGAGTTTATTTTTTAAATAATTCCGTTGAACCACAATTAAAAGCAATGTCTGATTTTCATTAGTTGATTTTTTGTAAGTTTTTATTTATTATGTCTTTTGTCAGTTTCAAGTTATTTCAGTGACCATGTGGGTTATTGTTTCTTTAACGGAAGGGTACCAACAATTTTTGTCATGTGTGTACATGAAGAAGAGAAGTAGACCTTGTACAGGGCCTTGAGGAACTCTGTAACTTACTCTAGTGAGCACAGATGACCCATGGTTCACATGTACAAACTGGTATCACTCAGAAAAGTTGGTCTTAAACCAATTTAAAGAAGTCCCTGTAATCCGGTGTTCATTTGTTGACTAATTATTTTCATCATAGTTTTCATCAATGAATCAATGATATCAAAGTAAATTTACAGTAGATTTAAATGAATACAATCTTGTGAAATTTTGTAAATCAAAACTGGACACGAGCATGTGTCTTGTGAATTCAAAGAGCCCCCTCATGCTGCTGTTCAATATAGTGATGAAACCCTGCAGCTGTCTTTCTCCAGTGTAATCGCATGTAGTGACGGTGCTTTATATTCACTTCTGTGTGCTTCAGTTCTCCTCTTAACTCTCTAATTGATGCCATTAATACACTTTTTTAAAAAACATTTAACGCTGAAGTTAGGATATAGATTGTCCCTCTACTGTCATATTATGGACACTGATTTAAGTCGGTTACACCCAATTTATTGGCAGTTGAGCCAGATGCTGTCACATAATCAACATTATTCCTCGTCAGATTTTCTAGTCATTAATGATTTAAATATTCATATTACATTGATCTCTCTATCCATGGTTGCAGTGTATATATACATCCATAGTAACTATCTTTTTACAGCAATATAGACTTGAGGTCTCTATTGAAAATGAGATGCCACATCTCAAGGGACTTATCTTTAATATATTTATATTCAACAAAGACAAATATGGTGCTAAATATTTAAAGATTGAATGATTGAGTCTGTATCCAGCAGAGACAAGTGTGATTTTAGCCCTTTTTTACTGCCTGGATGGATACATCTCTGGATGTATGTTTGTGTTTATGCAAATACATGTAATATGTGTATTTGCATGTACACATATATTTGATCAAGAGTACGGCTTCAGCCTGCTCGATTGTAAAGTGTTTCGAGGTAATACTTGTTATGAACTGGCGCTATACAAAAAGCAATTGATTTACTTAGCCACACATATTTGAGATTATGTGCTGCCTAGCGGTGACCTCCCTGCCCCCTTCACCACTTCTCCCTTGTCTAGCAGGGCAAACTCCCTGCTGTGAGGAGCAAGTGTGAACGACCATGTCAGTGAAACACTCAGGCTACGTTTACACGGACACTCTCTGACTTAAAAATGCAAAGATTTTTCCTCTGCGTATTCAAGTCGATCTGCGTTCAGGTGGAGACGCTGGAGACAAATAAAACCACTGTAGTGTGCATGTTGGTTCAGTAGATGGCGGTGTAGGTCTGCAGAGAGGCAGCGCTGCTACAATACACATACAAAGAAGGAAAACTTTTCACAAATAACAATGACGAGTGGACGCACAAAGACGAAGAGGAGTTTCTTTTCTGGACAACAAATCAGTTCTGACAGTAAATCTGTCTGTATAGTTTTGTCTGGATAACAAACCGAGCATGGTAAGTGGCACACGTTACTCTGTGGATGGCTGAAGCTGTTGTTGTTCCTGGCAGCCTTCATGTGAAAGAGTACTGTGGGGCACGTGCAGAGGTAGGGGCAGAGAGTGCTGGAGCACCTGCTCCTTTGCCCCTTGATGCCCAAAGTGCCCTTTTGTCAAATTGATTTCTTTTTTTTTGTAAGTGTGTGTGAGAATACCTGCCTGTGTGGCCCAGAAATAATATAAAATTGAATTAAATAAAAATTAATTTAGATTTAGTTTGTCCGGTCACATGATCCAAGACATGCCCTGACTTGACCTGCCCTGAGCTGACGTGCCCTGACCATCCAGCTAAGCGCCGTGCTGGCTGTGATTGCCGATGCCGACCGACAAGAGATTCAACTGGTCTGGTGAGTAGGTTTGCAGCGGTAGCGTTTAGTTTGTGCACGGTTTATTCTTGCAAGATGACTGAAGTGAAAGTGAGCAGTAAGCACCCTCTGTCTCATATTGTGTGTGTGCAGAGTCAGACGAGTGAGTTGAAGGAAAAAATCTGCACACCAGACTCTGGTGTGTGTGTGTGTGTGTGTGTGTTTGTGTGTATTTGAATGTGTAGTTTAACAATCATGTTTCATTCTGCAGCAGTGCCTGCAGGTTAAAACAAAGAGAATAGGAGCAAAAATAAAGCAAAGAAATTAATATAAAGAGGTGTCATAACTGATTCAAGTTTATCCTTCAATTTGATTAAAATGGAAAAGCAAGGTCTCTATCAACAGTTTGGCAGGTCAGTTACAGGGAGGCCTTCTCAGTGCTGTTTATCTTTGCATCTTGTCATGATCACATAACACTTGTTTTATCAGCCGCTATTTCTCACATGCTTTTTTAGTTTCCACTCTCAGATGAATACAGCCCACCTTCAACAATATCAGCACCAGCACCTTCCTCACCAACCCCTCAACAGAAGCTGCTCAGTGTACCCCAGGCCATCAGGTAAAACATACACTACTTTTGTTTTGCTCTGGCGTCTAACAAATATATGAGGTTTTGGAAAATGATATGGTACGTTGTGATTCTGTTACATTCCTTATGAATATGGGTTGCTACAATTCAGCCTGTTATATTGTAAAGTATGTAGTTTCTGTATGGCCTTTCAACTTTGTGCTCCATGTGCTCCCGGTGGCAGTAGCTCACTCCATAAGGACTTGGTCTGGGGACCGAAGAGGGGCCGGTTTGAATCCCGACCAAACCATGCCTGGAAGTTGGTTTGGTAGCTGGAGAGGTGCCATCGGACTTCCTGAGCACTGCCGAAGTGTCCTTGAGCAAGGCACTGAACCCCAAAAACTGCTCGGAAGCGCTTCTTCAGGAGGCAGCAAGCCGTCACTCTGACATCTCTCCATTAGTGCATGATCATAGGACTTGTTTGTGCATGTGCATGTGAACTTCAAAAACCTATGTATGTAAAAGCATGTTCAACAACAGACTGTAAAGAATTGAATAACCCGCAACAACCGTAACTTGAAGGACCTGCCCCTCTAAACGTCTTTGCACATCCCTGGTACTGTGCATGCGGTGACATCAGCGTTTCACCCTAAAACGCTCTGATATGGGTTTACACGGTGCTGCCTACAGAGCGTATTGAAAACTCTCCACTCTGGAGCCTGTTTTCAAAAGTTTGCAGAATTAAGAACTCCAGTTACTGTTCTCATGTAAACAGGAGGCCAAAAGGCAATGAAAACTTATCGGATTTGAGCGTTTTAGGAGCTGTGTAAACGACCCCTCAGGCAGGCTGCCTGGATATTATCCTGACAATATCAGGGTTGCACGAGTGAAACGGGCTTAAGATGGCAAGTCCCCACCCCAGTGATGCCCTGGTTCTTACTGCTTGTCAGTGCACCAGTTGAGTTGGAGGTCCTGTATAGTATCAGCATTATGGAGTTCACATAGGCAGAGTCTGGGTCTGTTGGGTGTGAAAATTCTGTGGCAACAAAACCACATGTGGTAGAATTTGTGACTTTTTAGAATTTGTGACTCTTTAGTGGTATATTGGGATATATACATAAGATTCAGGGAAGTCTTCACCAAGTGCTTGTCCTTTCATCATTTTATAAGTAGGCTACCTTGATTTTTTTTTAAATGTATGCCCTGTTATGTGTTAAAGTCATAATCTAGTTCAGTAGTTCAAATATTGCTTTTTTGTTGTCTAAGGGACACCTAAAATAAATCCACAATCTCAAGATACACCATTTTTTAATCCATGCATTTATCGACCTAAACTTGATTTCAGGCTACTTGTTAGGCTACTTGTAAAATATAGAAAACTCTGTTGCTAGTCAACTTCACTACACCAAGCTACACCCTGGTGTAAACTAGCAAGCTAAGTTATAGTAACATGACATAAGTAGCTACGTACATCCAAGCTATTTCCATTTATTTGCAGATATAAGGATAACTACTATTTTTATTTATCACTGTTGTTACAGTTTTTACGGCATTTTTACTACAAACAACCAATGTTTTTCTGTGTATTTGCTTGGCTGTTTGTTTTACTTGTCTAGTATTGCTGTTTATGTTGCATTTCTTTAATTTGCAGTTTCAAATATTTTTTACTTTATAGTTCTGTCCCTGTAGTGTTCTGAATCATTAAACATTATTTTTTTTATAATTTAAGTTGGATGAAAAACTCAACTTTATTCCCACGTGATTTAAGTAGTTTACATAGCCTACCTTAATCCTAAATCATATGGGTCAAATATATTTGCCACTCAACGGGATAGTTCAGTTTTTCTGAAGTGGGGTTGTATGAGCTCCATATGACCACTAAGTAGATTAGATACAGTAGAAAGTTCTCTCCTCTCCCTCAGTAAGCCACAGCCTGTAACCGTCGAAGATGAAGAAAAAGACACTAACAGGAAAGTACCGTACCAAATTCAAAGGCTATTTTCTATGCCTTCAAGAACTCAAATCAAAAAGTAATACCACAGTTTAAGAGTACGCTACATATGAGGACGATCTAACTTATCTGGACATAGCTACCTCGTGTCATGTATCCCTCCGCCCCCTAGCTTCGTGTAACTTTTTTCAAGTACCGTAATTCTTCTGTTTTGACTATTAGCGGTGTGAGGAAGAGACAATGCAGGAAATTAAAAAAATTGATGATTATGACAGCGCTGATGAAGTCCCATTCACTTTGGAGTCAAGACGATACCTGTATGAACTGGAGTTCACAGAAGACGAGCTGCTGACGATGAGACCGAACAGACCGAAAGGAATACAGAGGAAACATCCACGGACACTGGACATCAAGAAAGAGTCGGAAATAAAACAGTGATGTAAATGTTTAACCTGGGAATAGGTGATACAGACGGCAGTATTACTCATCAAACAGACTTTCCTGCTGTTCTGAATCCTGGAGTTTTGTTGACATTCTTCAATTTCTTGAAGATAAACTGAAAAAATGTCCCAAACCTGAAGGACCTAATGACAGTTTCTGCTTCAAGTAAGTAATAGCGATATGTCAGAAACAAACAAGCAGAGTAGAGGAGGCTGTTTATCAAAACAGTGCAGACTACTTGTGTGTGTGTCTCTCTCTCACACACACATGCACACACACGCAACGATTTCTGTGTATTAGCCTCTAACATATATATATATATAGATGGATAGATCTGTGCACACAATCTGTCAGGTAACAGGTAGTGAGAGATGCATTCGCTATACGATGTAACCGCATGCTCTCGTTACGCAGAGGAATACAGTGAAGGCTGAGTTCTTCATGATGCACATCTGTTTCTGCATCAAGGGAAGCATCTCAAAAACCCATCTCAGAAATATTTGTCATATAGTGTGCTTTTAATTAGTCCAAAACAGGCGTTTGAAGCCGCTAGCTAACTACGGCGGAGTGATTTAGCGGAGGAACACATGACGTGAGTTGGCTTAGGTCTGGATAAACTTTATATTTCCGAAATGTTAATGCACTTAAAAAACCCTCATATGTAGCGTACTCTTAAACTGTGGTATTACTTTTTGATTTGAGTTCTTGTAGGCGGAGAAAATAGCCTTTGAATTTGGTACGATACTTTCCTGTTAACGTCTTTTTTTCCCTCTCCTACGGTTACAGACTGCGGCTAACTGAGGGAGAGGAGAGAACCTTCTACTGTATCTAATATACCTAGTGGTCATATGGAGCTCATACAACCCCACTTTAGAAGAACTGAACCGTCCCTTTAATAATGTCCAACTGAAATAAATTTCTAAGAGGTGAAATCATGTTTTGTGGATAAACCGTATGATAAACAACATATTCATCTGAAATCAACTTTTCCTGTTTTCTGTTTTCATTGTGCTTCTCTTCTCTCCTCTCTGTGCAGTTGTCAGTGATTAAATGATTGCCAGCTGATCTTTGTAGATTACACAGGTGATTGACAACAGCCAACTTAGTACTGCCGCTCCCCCTTTTTAATGAGGGGAGCATGTTGCTTGGTTAGATGGTATTGCTTTGCTTGATCAATAAAAACAACTGCTGAAAAGTTACTTGACTTAGAAAACAACACCGCTACCATAAAGCTGCAGGGAAATGTAATTAATCTACTAACCATGCTAGTTGTTAGTGAACTTAAAGATGAGGAAGAATATCCAACTAATTCTGATTTTGCCCTGTCATTGTTGGACTTGTAAGTACATGACGATTTCGAAAAGAAACATGATCAGACTGTACCTTATCAGTCCACATAGTTTATTTGTCTCTTTGGAAGTCCTGTCGGCTCACTTCTCCCTCTGTATGTCAACAAATGCACGTTGGTGTACAACGGTGTGGTTACACTCGACGTCCATAGAGGCCCCTAGAGAGCTAAAAGCCAGAATCTTACAAAGTGTTGCATTAAAAGAGCAGCCTCAGTGCTGTGAGGAGACTTAAAACCAGAATACAACACTTCACAAGCATTGCCCCTTTGTAAATATTCCTGGAGTTGGTTTAAAACACCTTTCTCTAAAATCTTGAAAAAAAAGGTAGTTTGGAAAAATCCACAATGGCACTGAAATTACCGAAACTGACAAAAGTAGTAATACATAAAAAAAATACTGAAAATCAACTAATGAAAATCAGGCACTGCTCTTCAATTGTGCTTTAACAGAATAATCTTAAAAAAACAAACTAATGGAACTGGACTGGACAAAAACTATGGTACCCTTAATTTAATACACTGCCTGGCCAAAAAAAAGAGTTGCCACCAAAAAATAAGGTCATACACTGTAATATTTTTGTACTTTATTAATATAATTAAAATAATATAAATAATATAATATATATATATAAATATATATATATAATAATATATATATATATATATATATATATATATATATATATATATATATATATATATATATATATATATATATATATATATATATATATATATATATATATATATATATATATATATATATATATATATATATATATATATATACATATATATATATATATATAGATATATAGATATATAGATATATATATAGATATATATAAATATATATATATATATATATATATATATATATGTGTGTGTGTGTGATATTATTACAGTATGCATTCACTCTGGCATTGTTTCTGTGAGCTTTTGCAATGTCACAAGATATACTTCCATCCAGTGTTGCATTGTTTTGCCACCACAGGCTCGTACAGTAGGCACTAGGCATGATGGGTGCATCACTTCACTTGCCTCTCTTCTTATCCTGATGCTCCTATCACGCTGGAACAGGTTAAATCTGGACTCATCAGACCACATGAACTTCTTCCAGTCCTTCAGAGTCCAATCTTAATGCTCCCTAGCAAACTGAAGCCCTTTTTTGATTAGTCTTACTGATTGGTGGTTTTCTTAAGGCTACACAGCTGCTCAGTCCCAAGCACTTCACATTGTATGTGTGGGAATGTTCTTAATTTCACTGTTGAACACCCCCTCAAGTTCTACTATTGTTTTCCTTCAGTTTGATTTGCTTAAGTGATTGTCGATCACAATCATTTAGGATTTTTTTCCGACTGCATTTCTTCCTCGAAGACAAGGTTCCCCACTATCCTTCCAGTTTTTAATAATGGGTTGCACAGTTCTTGACCCAATTTTAGTAGTTTTTGCAATCTCCTTGCCAATCTCTCTGCTTGATGCATTTCAATGATTTGGCATAACTGCTCCAGTTGTCTCACGGTTGAGGGGTGTCTTCTCCAGACTGCATGTTTCAGCTCCTTCCACAAATGTTCAATATATATATATGTATATATAGATACATATATATATATATATATATATATATATATATATGTATATATAGATACATATATATATATATATATATATATATATATATATATATATATATATATATATGTACTGTATATAAATATACACACCATTTAAAATTTATCAAACACATAACATTGAGAAAAGGTCTAAAAAAGATTCTTAAACATCTGTAGGAGACGTATTTTATCAACAAGGACCAAGAGCTTTAAAATACAGAATCAGAAATGCAGAAGTAAGATGTAAATCAATAGACCATCTGGACAAGGCAGTTGTAATGATACAATAGGATTATCTAAATGTAATCACAGTTTTACCTGAGAAAGCATTTTGATAGTGCTTAACTTCAACACTTTACTGAAAAGTGACATCTTTTAGGGAGAAGTCCAAGTCAACGCACTTTTGCATAAACCTTGTATGGTTCTGGTATACGGGCAGATCCTGCAACTCCTTCTGTACTAAGCTTTACTCCATCAGGAACAGAGAAAGAAAACTTCTGTAGTAATCCAACCAGAAACAGGAACAGCTCCATCCTGGCAAGACTTTCTCCAAGACACACACGTTTACCTGATTTGATGAAAAATAAAGGAAAAGAGTTCAGGATGACACAAAAACTTAACTTTCAGGAGAACTGATTATATAGTGAGATGCAGGGATCTTAATCTTGTCAAATCAAGCTTAAATAAACTGCTGTACCGGCAGAGAAGGGAATGAAAGCTTCTCTTTTCACAAACTTTCCCTCAGAATTGAGGAAGTGTCCAGGGTTGAAGGTGTCTGGAGTCTCCCATTCACTCTTGTCAAACAGCACAGAGTTCAGAATGGGCAACAGAGTCGAACCCTAAAGAAAAAAATAAAAATAAAAACGTATAAACTTGAGGTCAGAAGTTTTAGAACACCCCAATTTTCCAGTTATTTATGGCAATTGAAGTCGTGCAAGTCCAGGGAAAAGCTTGAAATGTCACAAAAGTAACTCTGACAGGAAGAGGTCTGGCAGACCCAAAGCAACAACTAAATCAGAGGACAAGTTTCTGTGGGTTCACAGATTGCATAACAAGCGGCTCACAGGACAACAACTTCGAGCACAGCTTAATAGTGTTGTAGTAGTCTCAGTTTCAACTTTGAAGAGAATTCTTGCAGCAAGAAAGCCATTGCTAAGATGTCAGAAGAAGAGAAGAGGCTTGCCTGGGCCATGAAACACTGCCATTGGACTACTGGAGACTGGAAGAAGGTATAATGGACTGATTAATTTTGAAATCTTTGGTTCATTACACAGGATCTTTGTGCACCTTAGAGCAGGTGAAAGGGTGGTTTCACAGTGTGTGACATTAACTGCCAAATAGGGACGTAACGATATGAAAATTTCATATCACGGTTATTGTGACCATAGTTATCATGGTTATCATTATTACAGCAGTATTGTTGCAGTGTGCTTAAAATGTTGGAAAAAGTACCTAACACGGTCTTGAAATCATTTAACCCCTTTAATATTATAATTTTGACAGTTTTTATGTCTTTTTTGTCAATAATTGTGTCAGTAAATGTCCTAAAAGTAAATTTGCTTAAACCTTTTCCATTAGAAATAAAAGTAAACAATTCTGGCATGTATTTGTCATTATTATGTTATAAATGCGTTAGCTGTGTGTTATTACAAGAATAGAAATAAACAAATTTGTACTTAAACCAGGTTTCTCTTCATTAACAATTATAAATGAACATGTTCAAAGTTTTGAGATGGACGAAAAATAAATTTAACCTGTTTTACATACACTCAAACATTTTTGTTTGCCTGCTGCATTAGTGTCCATGTAACAGCTCTTTATATTAGACCATGTCCAGGCCTTTTTATTTACTTATTTTTTGTTTTACTAACAATAGTCCCTAAAGCAATTAGCCCCCCTTAATGACTCTCCTCTGATCTCCCCTCTCCCTGGCAGGTGTCTTTGACAGCTGCTGTAATATTTACAAATACGATTGACTAAATCCATAAAACATGAACTTTGATGGGAAAAGACAATCTATTACAACGAAATACTGCAAATAAATGGCGAAAGAACGGCAGGAACACACTCCAGATTGATACTAATACTGTTATTTACAACCTTTATACATAATTCCCTCAGAAAATACTGATAAACTGCCTATAATTCACTCAGGTATAGCTCCCTGAATCCCCCCCCCTTCTCACTGCTTGTTTACTTGAGGAGTTACAGCGGTTCACACGCATTTTTTTCTTTCCCCGCAGCTTCATGTTTTAGACAGGGTGACTGTCGTCACTTAATTTCTCCTCGACATCCTTGTAAAATCCAAAGTTCGAACAGACTTTAGACTTCAGCCATTATGAGTAGGAAAACCAGTGATAGTCTGAGTGGAGCTCCAACTGCTGAGGCCAAACATTGCAAGCTGCGCATGCGCGCCTCTGTTTGCGACACATGACTGCTTCATCGTGGGGGAGACGCACATAGTTTTGGCTTTTCCAGGCAAGGAGCAGCATCACCGTGAGTTATTGACACAGTGTGGTGATCAAACGCGGTATAACGGTAATTTTGATAGAAAAAGGTAATGATTACCGTGGGAATTTTCAGCACGGTTTACCATTTTACTGGTAACCATTACATCCCTACTGCCAAATATGGAGGAGGAAGTGTGATGGTCTATATATATATATATATATATATATATATATATATATATATATATATATATATATATATATATATATATATATATATATATATATATATATATATATATATATATATATATATATATATATATATATATATATATATATATATATATATATATATATATATATATATATATATACAGTTTTTAAATCAAGTTTGTCCAAAATACAGACTGTCAGACAATGAATAAACTTTGTTAAAAAAGTACCTTGGGGATGAAGTAACCACCCAGTGTTGTGTCCTTGGCAGCCTTTCTTGGTACATTGAGAGGAATAATGTTTCCATATCTCTGGATCTCATGGATGACAGCATCAGTGTAAGGCAGGTTTGGTCTGTCGGCCATTGTGGGCAGGCGGCTTTGTCCAATCACTTGGTCTATCTCTGCCTGGACTTTCTCTAAAATACAGCAACACTGAACAAATTAACCTTCAGATAAAAGGAGAAAAACTCAAAATATCATTGAATTAAATGTGTTGATACGCCAGTGGATTCAAGTGTTAAGGTAAAGGATCTTGTCTCAACTCAGTTACACTGGCAATACTTCACTATATTAAATGCTAAAAATACTTTGTTTGAATTAAAGTCTGAAGGATTTTGCAGTAATTTCTAAAATATAAATACATTTCATGTTCTTGGATTGACTGTCACCTGAGTGAACAAGCTTCATGGCCATGTTGATTTGTTTAGAGGTCAGTTCTTCGTTCTGGGAGTCAGCTGACCCATTCCTGTTTTTTTATGTTTAGCACAGCCATCAATGAGGTATGTTTTTTGTCTGTATGTATTTATTACCTCTGCCAAGGAGGTTATGTTTTCACAGGGATCTGTCTGTCTGTTTCTCTGTGTCTTTGTCTGTTAGGAAGCTAATGCAAAAAACTACTGGATGGATTTTCATGACATTTTTACCAGAGGTGTGGTTTGGTCCAAGGAAGAATCATAAGTTTTGGTGCTGATCTGATCCATATGAATGTCACAAAAAATACATTGATGTTTATTACGGCAATTCAGTAACGGCATTATGGGAATTGTAGTGTATTTGCAAAATTGTGTTTTTCAAGCCTATGTCACTGCATTTCCCAACGTCCCTTGCAATGCAAGGGAAAGAGTTTCACACGCAGACTCAGTCTGCTGTCTCACACAATGGCAAATAGTAAGACGGCACTGAAAGCTGTGCATGCAGAGTCCTGCTCAAAGACACAGCAGACAGGAGGATAAAATTTCCAATTGAGCCTCCTAATCACTTGAAGGCTGCTGATAATGTCAAAACATAGTCCGTCATAGCGGAAGTCTGTGTGTGTGTCTGAATGTAAAAACATAGAGCCAAAGCATCGCACACCAAAAGCACAGTGGTTTTGTTGCGACCAACAGGCTGCTGACTCGCCCACTAGAAGTACCGCGGTGCACATAAGACCGACATCTGTGCAAGCAGCAGCATTCTGGTTCGGTCAACAAGTTACAATACCCACTACTAACAAGGTCACTCTGTTGGATGATATCTATCTATCTATCTATCTATCTATCGATCGATCTATCTATCTATCTATCTATCTATCTATCTATCTATCTATCTATCTATCTATCTATCTATGTGTGTATATATATATATACACAAGGAGGGTCTTTTTATATATATATATGTATATATATATATATATATATATATATATAGATATATATAAATATATATATATATATATATATATATATATATATATATATATATATATATATATATATATATATATATATATATATATATATATATATATATATATATATATATACATATATATATATATCATCCTTCCACAATCAGGAAAAAAAGATAGGACTGGGATGTTGGTTGAAAAACACAATTTATGGTTCGAACTGAGCTGGTGGCGGAGGTCTGTGCTCTCAGAGTGCTTTGCTAGCCTATGTATGTAGGTTTTTGTTGGTATATATGTCAATGAATGTGTGTCTGCACATCCCAGGTCGACACTTCACCAGTCATTATTCCTGACGTGCTCCACCAGCATAGTTATCCTGACAACATCTGTAGGTGATTATATGTGATGAAGTTTAAGGCTGCGATTGTGTAAACCCTACACCCCGAGGCAACGGACACCTACATTCAGCATAAGAACCTGTAGTAATTGGTACAATATGTATTAATGTTTGTATGTGCATATGTACGTATGTAGGTATATGTATTATATGTATTAGAGCTGAATGTGTCATATCTCATTATAAAGGTTTGTCAGCAGTCATCATTAACAATATTTCTTTACTATAGTTAAATGTTTGTCTGCTAATGTTAGCATAAAACTACATAAAAATCTGTTTAACTGGAGCCTCACGTATGTAAGAGCAAAACTATTTTGTGTCCTTTCCATTTAGTTAGAAGCACATGCTTTTTCACCTACTCTGGATTTCTGGGTTATTCACAAGGAAAACCAAAGCCCACAGCAAAGTGGTGGCGGTTGTCTCTGTTCCAGCCAGAAACAGATCCAAAGAGCACATGGCTAGATTGGTCTCACTGAAGCCCACATTGGTCTCCTTGTGCTGATATGAAACACAGAGCAGATATAATAGTGAAGGACTGGCAGTCTGAGAGGAAGGAGTTTTATATACTTACAATGAGAGCAGTGTGGTAAATGTCTCTATTTACTTTTTCCATTTCAATGATGAAAGTATCAATGTAGTCCCTGGGATTGTTGTGGTCCAGGTTCTTCTTGTGATTTTGCACTTCCTGACCAAGGTACTCTTGAAGTATATCATTAAGTTTGAATATTTTGTTGTGCCGACCTGGCATGTGCTTCATCACTGCAGGGAATGATTCATACAGCTACATGCAAGAAGAGACAAACACATTCAGCTTTTAACTTCTATATTTTCCCCTCATTCTGAGTATTAGCTGTCAAAGTGACACCAAGATTTTTTAAGAAATTAAAGATTTACCCAAGCCCACACAGAGCCCTGTAAGACAAGGAATTCTGACAGACTTTTCAGCATATATTTGAAGTTGTGGTCACTGTAGTCAAACCGTTTCCCCATCACCAGCTGGCAAATGATGTTAGACACAGCATTGTTGAAGTAGTCTGCTGGGCTGAAAGCTTCACCTGCAGAAGAGGAGACACTTTATAGTTAATATTGTACTCCTAAAACCCCCCCAAATGTTATGAATAGTGTTGAAGTGATTGTGAAAAACCTTTCTCATTCTCAATCGCCTCCTGCAGATGCCGGATTTCCTCACAGATGCTCAGCTCAGTGGTGTTTTTGCCAAAACCAAAACTTCTTAACGTAGACAGAGCAAAGCGTCGCTGTGTCTTCCATGTTTCACCATTGCTTATAAACAGACCACCTTTAAAAAACAGTACAGATGTGACAGGATGAAAAACAGATCCAGATTATTTTGTGAACATCATAAAATTAAATAGATATAAAAACCTGAGGATCCTGAGTAAAGTCTGTTCTGGGTTGGACTGTCCGGACGATCCACAAAGTTCTCTGCTTGTGTTATGATAGCTTCTTTCACAGCTTTGTATCCAGACAAACACACCATCTTTTCACCGCCAAGTCGAATACTGAATACATTCCCGTAAATACCAGCCAGCTGTGGAAAACACACCCACACACACACCCACACACTTTTAATATATTTCTCTCGCTCATAAAACACACATCACAAACACAATCACAAGATGTTATTCCTCACAGGACAAGGAAGCTCCAAGGTGGACCAAGTCAAGCCTAAAATCTGACTGGCCACCCCAACCAGAGGCATGATGATTGTTTTACCTATAGATAGATAGATAGATAGATAGATAGATAGATAGATAGATAGACAGATAGATAGATAGATAGATAGATAGATAGATAGATAGATAGATAGATAGATAGATAGATAGATAGATAGATAGATAGATAGATAGATAGATAGACAGACAGACTGGTAACCAAAACAAACATACACATACTGTATATTCTTTGCTAACCTTACAGTAGAGATTTATCTGCCTGATTTGATGTCTATAAGTAGGCACATCAGATTGCCAAGCACCAATCTCCAAACAACCACTGCATCCCAAAGCAGCACAGCCCAGTCAGTGTCCCTAGAGCAGGCAGTGATTGCTTGTGTAGAGATGAGCATGGATGCAAACAGCTTCCTGCTTCCTGTCTGGCCCTGTCATGACTGATCCATGATTGTTCTTCCACAGCTGTCTCTTCACCCGTAATCACCTCATGTTTTAACCCTCATGACTTCCCCTGTCCTTTTGCCAGATTGTTAAACCTTGAGTCACTTTCCAGCACTTCCTGTCATAGCCTTGATCATGTCACAGACCTGTACCTAGCCTCTTATCTTTTTATGGAGTTAGATCAGTCTCATAATAAATAAATGCACACAGAAGGATTCACAAATGTATACTGGGATTAATACATCAATGTCTCTCAACTCACAAATATTTTTCAAAGTTCACAAATGCATTTCTGACGCACACACAAATATTACTTGTTGTATATATTTATAATGGAAATCCACAAATGTCTTTATTTAAAATAATTTCCAATTTTTGTTTAAAACAAATACAATATTGTATGTATATTCTGATATTTATTCACAAACTGCTCGGCATTTGTGAACATCGCTGCATTTGTGTGTGAATCTTTTTGAGACTCCCTTGACATGTCTCCATCCACAAATATGTTTTTTTAACAGGGAAGTATCTGTAGCCAATCAGATGTCTCCCTCCTTTTAGCCAATCACAAGAACGCAGCCCCACATGGGGTGGGATGTACTTTTCAGCCAATCATATGATAGCATCCGCACAGCTTAACCGACACATTGGACTGAGAGAACGAAGTTGTCATCCAAGTGGACATGGCGTCAGCACCTGGTTATCTGCAAAGTGTAAATGAAACATTATCCGGGTTTTCTTTGCTTTCTTAAGTTGGGAGGTTTGCTGAAATAGGTTGAGAATTGTGTGAAATGTGCAACTACCACCAGTGCCAGCGGGGTAACCCGGTCTCTAACGCCGCCAGTGCTATCAGGGCTAACACTGTAGTGCTAGCAGGGCTAAACCGGCATCCACCTCCACCAGGACACAACCTACAGTAACAATGGAAGCTGGCGCTGTAATAAAACCCTCTTTAAATCAGCTGGAAAGGCATTGTTACTGAACTGACATCACTAGTAGACTTTTTGTTGACATGTGTTACTCACAGAACAGAAAGGCGCTCTATGTGATCCTCTAAAATATGATGCATTATTATTGATTTAAATATACAAAAGCATGAGCAGATTCATGCAGCACTGACAGTAATAAAAAAAACATATAATTTTGAAAGGCTGACATTTTAGAGCAATTACTCTTACTCATACTTTCTTCAGCAGTTACTTTTCTTTACTCCTACCACAATGTCCAAAATTACTCCGTCTGCCCATTTTTTTAATCAGTTGTGAGGGATAATAGGAGCTGTGAAGTAGCTTTAGTTTTGAAATCACTGAAACATGTGTGCTGCATGCTCACACAAAATGATAACAGCCTCTTTCTGTATAAACAACTAATGTCGATCGTGGCAAAAAAAACATGCTCATGGCGCCAATTTTACACACAAATGTAAACCCCAGTCTTGTATTTCCTTGTCACTGCTATGTTGGTGATATAAAAAAAATACCTGTGTTATTCATTGTGTTCTCAAATGGACTCCACTCAGTGAATGAAGCCACATAATGTCATAATTACATGCAATAACATTTATTGACATTACATGGGCAAGGCTGGATGCACGATGTGAAAAATATATATACTAGCGGTGGTGGATACAGTGTTAGCCCTGATAGCACTGGCGGCGTTAGAGACCAGGTTACCCCGCTGGCACTGGTGGTAGCTGCACATTTCATACAATTCTCCACCTATTTCAGCAAACCTCCCAACTTAAGAAAGCAAAGAAAACCCGGATAATGTTTCATTTACACTTTGCAGATAACCAGGTGCTGACGCCATGTCCACTTGGATGACAACTTCGTTCTCTCAGTCCAATGTGTCTGATAAGCTGTGCGGACGCTATCATATGATTGGCTGTAAAGTACATTCTGATGTCCTGTTAAGGTAGTGTATAGCTCAGGCTTTATTGCTGTCCAGATGTAACTGTGTATGCAACTCCTATTCCTATATAAACTGTGGTCAAACTGAAGTCATGGAGAAGGACATCATCAGCAGTCTCTCCCAGGTGTCATGCAGTGCCTGTATGACTCTGGTGTTGCTTTTTGTAATAACCCCATTATTCTGAAACAAGCCGATGTCACAAAGTCTCCTTCATCCTTCTGCACATCACAAGTGATCGAAATACGACAATACCTTTGCCAGGATTGTTTTTACCTGCTCATGTACTGAACCTTGCACTGATAATTAACCCTGCTTTTGCTTCACGGATCTGCTTGGTCTATATTTGAGCTCTGAGATTGGTAGCACAATAATCACCATGTCTCTGAAGATATTTGAAGTTTTGGAGTAACAAAAAGGGAGGGGTGAGTGAGACTTTACTGTGACAAACCACAAAAAGGAGATACAAAAATAAGTAAATAAATACTACTTGTGAGAGGAAAGGGGATCACCAAGATGTGATCCATTCAATGTGATTGATTCTGTAAGAGTCGTGAATGTGCACCCAACTTAGAAAAGATTTGGATGAAAGATTTTCAGGATACACTTACTCTAAATCGGAGAGGTTGTCCTGATGGCACTACAGGAAAGATCATATCATCACCAAACCCAAAAGGGCTCATACTCTTGTGGTAATAAATGTTGTCAGTAAATTTGAGAATATCTGTATGAAAACTCTCAAAGATACTTTCATTCAAATTTAAAAGTTTGCCCTGATGGTGGTGCTAGAGGACAGCTCAACTCACTGATAGGTCTCCATGTTAAGGTGTTATTAATGTATTCAAAGTGCCCAACATAAAAAATAGGTGAACAGTTGTAGGTAAATCATTTTCTGGAGGCAAATATTCCTGGCATCTTACACATTATTGAAATATAATGTCTAAGAAATATTTGAGGATGATCGGAGGGTACAGGCACAAATATTTACAACTACATTATCTGATTTCCCTGATAATCACTGTGTTTGTAAGAAAGATCATCCAATCATTTGCCTGATATGTTTGAGAGGGTCTGCCCTCCACCAACACTTCTCTTTTCCAGATGCAAACAGAACAAACAGAACAAAACTTTCAACACTTTCTGGGTCCAACAAAATTAGATAGAACATCTTTCAGACTACATGTCTCAGTTTGTCAAGAAAGCTTTTTTGTATATTCAATCATTCTTAACACATCATGGCCAAAAAGTATGGACAGAAAATATGTTTTTGTTCCAGAGTTCACATGTAACCAAAAAAAAAAAAAAAAAAAACATTAGAAAAATAATCTGGAGGACTTTGTATCTGAGTCTAACAAAGTTAAATCTAGTATTTTTTAAAAACTGCATTTCTCAAATTGTCAGGAAAGCTTTTTGCGAATTGAACCATTCTTCAAACATCTTAACTCAAAGGTAAAATGAATATGTACAGAAAAAAGGCATTTTACTATGACAAACAACAAATCAACTTTATCATTCGATCCATAAACTGTACAAGCAATGAGTGTACTACTAAACTTTACCTTTTCAAAGTACTTGTGTGGGTATTTCATGTCCATACTGAGTATATTACCCACAACTGGAGCAGCCCAAGGTCCTGGAGGATAATTTGGAGGATTCCGGTTTTTCAGGTAGTCTGCCATTATGATGAAAATAACGGAAAACAGGAAAAGCCCTTTGAGGTCTAAACCCAGAAAAATATCCCAGAACCACATTGTTAAAGAGAGAGAGATTAACGCAGCAGAGCAAAAACTTTCCTCCCTCTAACCTGAAGCCTGTTTTCTGACTTATATTATGTAGTACTGGACAGGCTATTAAGAAAAGAGTCAACTGAATACAAAGGTGAGAGGCAGTGTTGCCAGATCTCGTGAGACAAATAAGCAACCAGGCATTTAAAAACAAGCCCAAAACAAGCGACCTTATCTATTGAGCCCACGCCTCCTAGGTTCTGGGGAGAGAAAAACTGTGGGATGGATTGCCAGTGTACATTCAAATGGACAGATTGGTGAACTGTGCGCAATTTTGGAAAATTGTACTGTGTATGTGACAAGCTATGTAGGTGGCTACCCTCAGGCAGGGGCGGACTTACCGTTAGGCAAACACAGGCAATTGCCTGGGGCCCCAAGATGTCCAGGGGCCTCCAAACATCTCACAAAAATGTATTATTAAAGTTTTATTTGATTCAGCACAGTTATTAATATTTTAGTCTTAATTCACATGCTGTAGTTTGAAACAGAGGAGCTCAACATGCATATTTTATAATCATTTTGTCAGTAGACCTCATTCATTTGATGTCATTGTCTTTATTTTCAGTCATAATATCCTGTAAAATACTTGAATTAATAGCTTTTTAAACTCTACGACATTTTGTATTAAAAGCTAAAGGCCCATGCAGAGGATAAACTTCTTATTAATTTTGCAGATGTCCCTTCAGGGGCTCTGTAATCATAAACATTTAGATTCAAAATCTTTTTTTGGTCATAAATATTATTCCCTGGTTGTGGAGGACATATAAACATGGGTATGTAACTTGAAACTTAAACTGTCACATAACTGTAACAGATTTCAAAAGCAGGACTAAATAACATTCACCTTCTGTCAAAATTGAACTAAATTACATAATTTAAGGAAATTTAGTTTACTTTTCATATAATTATTTAATTTAATTTAATTTTTGTTATTTTTTATTTTTATTGCTACCCTCCCTTTCTTTTTCTTCCCCCCATTTCCCCTCTTCTTGTCAATACTTCTGACAATTGTCTGTCCGTCTATTTTGTCTTTTGTGGTGGGAATGAGTAAGACTGAATGAGTTATCTGAGTAGTGAATGGGAACTTTGTTTCTAATATACTGTTATATAAGGAGACATTATTTTTCACTGTTAAGGTTTATTACAGTCCGGAGACAACCCTTGTTTGATATCTGTAATTTTCTTGCATATTTTTCCCTGCACCCATCCCATAAGTTGGAAAAGTTAATAAAAATAATTTTTAAAATGCATAAGCACAGTCCAAGGATATGAAGGGCCCCAATGACTGGGTTTGCCTTGGGCCCCCATATGATTAAATCCACCCCTGCCTTCAGGTCCGTGTGGTGTGCACGTATTTCACATTTACATACTCTGAACAGGGCTTTGGAGTCGTCTCCCACCACAGGCTGAATCCAGTCTTGTAACCCGCTCTTTTTCTCCCAGTCTTTGCTGTATTTCATCCCGTATTTTGCCCACTTTGTCCCAGGGCCTGGCGTTGTTACTTTAAAAAAAAACCTGCACAAAGTCCATGGTCGGCAGTCGCGCTTTTTTGTTTAAACCTTCCAACGTGTGTTTACCATAACAGGAAATAAGACTGCCTTGCTGCTCATTCTGATGCTTGCTCTGATTGGCAAGTACCCCTTGGCATCAGGATCAGAGCCAATTAGAAGCAGGATGTGGGTGGGTACCGACGCTGCTGTCTCCTCTGTGTGTGTGTCTGACAGTGTGTGGCGGCATTGGCGGGTGTTGGGGGCAGAGGGAACCGGCAAAGTAACTCCTACATTTAAATAACATATTGAAATAATCTGCTTGACAACTTATTACAGAGCTGGGAAGAAGCCCAAATAAGCAACTACACTTTAGAAACAAGCCCAAGAAAACTTTAGAAACAAGCCCAAGAGACTACAAATATTAATAAGCGACTTCACAGAAAAACAAGCCCAAAGTCGCTTATAATAAGCAGACTTGGCAACACTGGTGAGTAGTCACATGTCCTTGCATGACCTGCAGTACACACACCCACTGGACTTTACTTTGGCAAAGGGGAGCTTTGCCATGGTATGCATGAAAACAGGCTGAAACAACAGAATTGGTGGATTTTAAAACCTGATCACATCAACATTTCGGAATTTATAAATTAAACTAGCTCTTTGGTTTCATTAAAATGACATAAAAAACCTCATGAACCAAACCTACACTGTCTTATCTGACTCACACCAGAGGACAGAGCAACATAACAATACTGTACAGCTGTTGGGCAGAGTTAACAGCATGATTTATCTATCTGCTTGAATAAAAATAAGACTAAATAAGAACTATTCCAAGAGTTTTGATTCTGCTTATGGTACAGGCATTCACATAAAAAATCAGCTTAGTTTTCTGAATCCATAAAATTGGCTATCAGACTTTAAAGCTCTGTTTTCATACCACCCTATCAATCGCATGTAAAACAGCTCATGCAAAAAAAGAAAAAAAAAGCAACATTTTCTTACATTTAGCTTAAAAACCTATACAAACAACTGGTGTGATTTTTTTCTGGTGACCTTTTACGATTACATTCACAGCATTATTTGCCGTCTTAGAAATATCTTAAATAGTTAAATGTTGTTTCTCGATGGTTGATGTGTAGATGCAGATGATGAAGAAGCTTCGCAGACACAGACTTGTTTGCACATAAGAGAAGTTTATTTACAAACCAAGCAAGTGTTTGAATCAGGCACTCTGGACAGCCTGAGAGGCCCAAGCCAAAATTAACCTCCTGAGCATTGTAAGAGGACATATATTTATACCAGACACATTGTTTGAACTATGCAAAGACATGCATGTAGAGTGGACTCTCATTGGACCAGAACATCTTAGATAAATGACCAGTGACCTAAAGGCTGACCCATGATAGCCTGAAGTGAAGGCCCTTTAACCTTTGACAATTTTTAACCTTTGTTTATCGCCTTAGGTATCAGTCTTAAGTCCTCAGTTATTTACCTAACCCTAGGGGTGAGCATCTATGCCATTTGCATATTGAGTGAAACCAGGCCAAATTCAGTCTACTCATGAGCTCAGACTTTGGACATCGGACTTGCAGCCGTATGTTTTGGACACTCGGGTGAAGAGAGGGGTGGAGCTGTCAACTGATCACCGCCGGGTTGTGAGTTGGCACCGATGGTGGGGGCGGATGCCAGTCAGACCTGGTAGACCCAAGCATGTTGTGCGGGTCTGCTGGGAACTTCTGGCAGAGTCTCCCGTCCGAAAGAGTTTCAACTCCCACCTCCGGGCGAAGTTTGACCATGTGGTGGGGGAGGCAGGGGACATTGAGTCTGAGTGGGCCTTGTTCCGGGCCTCGGAGCTGTGGCCATAAGATGGTTCGGGCCTGTCGTGGAAGCAATACCCGAACCCGCTGGTGGACACCAGGGGTGAGGGATGCCGTCAAGCTGAGAAGGAGTCCTATTGGGTCTTTTTGGCCCGTGGGACTCTGGAGGCAGCTGACGGGTACCGGCTGGCCAAGCGGAAAGCAGCTTTTGTGGTTGCTAAAGCAAAAATCCGGGCATGGGAGGAGTTCGGAGAGGCCATGGAGAACGACTTCCGTACGGCTTCAAAGAGATTCTGGACCACCATCCGGCATCTCAGGAGGGATAAGCAGTGTGCTGTCAACACTGTCTATGGTGGGGATGGTGCGCTGCTGACCTTGACTCGGGATGTTGTGGATCAGTGGAAAGAATACTTTGAAGACCTCCTCAATCCTACCAGCACATCTTCCAGTGTTGAAGCAGACCTGGTGGGCTCTTCTATCTCTGGAGCTGAGGTTGCCGAGGTGGTCAAGAAGCTCCTCGGTGGCAGGGCTCCGAGGGTGGATGAGATCTGCCCGGAGTTCCTCAAGGCCCTGGATGTTTTAGGGCTGTCATGGTTGACATGTCTTTGCAACATCGTGTGGACATCGGGGACAGTGCCACTGGATTGGCAGACCGGGATGGCGGTTCCTCTTTTCAAGAAGGGGGACCAGAGGGTGTGCTCTAACTACAGGGGATCACACTCCTCAGCCTCCCTGGTAAGGTCTATTCAAGAGTACTGAAGAGGAGGGTCTGTCGGAACCTCCGATCCAGGAGGAGCAATGTGGTTTTCATCCTGGTCGTGGAACTGTGGACCAGCTCTATACCCTCTACAGGGTGCTCGAAGGTGCATGGGAGTTTGCCCAACCAGTCCACATGTGTTTTGTGGACCTGTAGCAGGCATTTTCGACTGTGTTCCTCGGGGGAGTCGGGGGGGGGGGGGGTCGTGACCTAGAAAACAAGAAGTAAGTACAAGCGGCTGAAATGGGCTTCCTTCGCAGGGAGGCTGGGCTCTCCCTTAGAGATAGGGTAAGAGTCATCATGAGCAATATTTGTTAATGTTAGTTTAAAACTACACAAGAAATCTGTTTAACTGGAACTGCATGTATGTGAGAACACAACTGTTTTGTGTTTTTTCCATCTAGTTAATAGCTCATGATTTTTCACCTACTCTGGATTTCTGGGTTATTCACAAGGAAAACCAAAGCCCACTGCAAAGTGGTGGAGGTTGTCTCTGTTCCAGCCAGAAACAGATCCAAAGAGCACAGGGCTAGATTGGTCTCACTGAAGCCCAGATCGGTGTCCTTGTGCTGGTCAGAAACACAGAGGAGATATAATAGTGAAGGACTGGCAGTCTGAGAGGAAGGACTTTTTTAATGTACTTCACAATGAGAGCATTGTGGTAAATGTCTTTATTTACTTTTTCCATTTCAATGATGAAGGCATCAATGTAGTCCCTGGGATTGTTGTGGTCCAGGTTCTTCTTCTTGATCAAGAAACTCATGAAGCATATCATTAATTTTGAATATTTTGTTGTGCCGACCTGGCATGTGCTTCATCAGTGCAGGGAACGATTCATACAGCTACATGTAAGAAGAGACATGAGATAAACACATTTAGCGTTTTACTTATACATGTGCCTCTCATTCTGAGTACTAGCTGTCAATATGCCACCGAGTTATTTTGATAAATTACACACTTTCCCAAGTCCATATTGAGCCCTCCAAGACAAGGAATTCTGACAGACATTTCAGCATGTGTTTGAAGTTGTGGTCGCTGTAGTTAAACCGTTTCCCCATCACCAGCTGGCAAATGATATTAAACACAGCATTGTTAAATTAGTTTGCTGGGTTGAAAAGTTCACCTGCAGAAGAGGAGACACTTAACAGTTGATATTGTACTCCTAAAGATCCTCCAAATGATATGTGCAGTGTAGAAGTAATTGTGAATCACCTTTCGCATTCTCAGTCGCCTCATGCAGATGCCGGATTTCCTCACAGATGCTCAGCTCAGTGGTGTTTATGCCAAAACCATAACTCCATAATTTGGACAGAGCAAAGCGTTGTTGTGTCTTCCATGTTTCACCATTGCTCATAAACAGACCACCATTATAAAGCCATACAGACGTGACAGGATTGCAAACTCAGCCAAATAATTTTGTGAACATCATAAAATTGGTGTGTAAAATAGATTTATAAACCTGAGGGTATTGTGTACAGTCTATCCTGGGTTGGACTGAATGGACGATCCACAAAAATGTTCTGCCTGTGTCACAATAGCTTCTTTCACAGCTTTAAATCCAGACATGCACACCATTTTTTAACTGCCACGTCGAACACTAAATACATTTCCATAAATATCAGCCAGCTGTGGAAAAACACATAAACAGATCTTGAGTCCTTGTGGAGTCTGATTAGGCTCTCGGGGCAAGTTCTGAACAAAAGTCCACACAAGTTTTTCACAAACTTATATAATCAAATTAAATAGAAAAAAAAAACGTAATATAAAGTCATTAAAGCTGATTTTCCAAAAAGGAATCAGTAATTATTTAAACAAAAAATACATAAATGGACTTCAAGGTGAAGGCGCATGGAGTAGAGACACGTTTATTGGAAGCTCCCGTCACATTTTATGCTAAATGCACCCCACCTGTACTTAACTACTTGGCAATCGCTGTTAATTGCCCTCCTTATTTTTATAACATGGTCCAAAGCCTTTTTCTCAGTTAGAATGGCGCCTAAACCCATGAAACTGAGCGAGAAAATAGAAGCTGAAGCTGCATTTAGCAAAACCAAATTTATTTCAGTTTTAGCCGACCATAGATCAGCGCTGCTCTCCGAGCTCAAATCTGCATTCAGAGAACTAAGTGTGAAACTGGACAGGCTGCAAGAGACTGTAACCAGCCACAACAGACTAACAACCCTGGAGGAGAACGCTGAGTCTCTCCACCAGTGGCTGGAGAAGGTGGAAGCCTTGTGTGACATGCTGCAAACTGATAACCAGCGATTAAAAGCTAAGCTGACTGACCTGGAGGGGAGAAATAGGAGGAACAACGTCCGGCTTGTCGGCCTGCCTGAAGGGATTGAAGGGCCCCAACCCACTAAACTCTTCTCCTGGTGTCTGATGGAAGCTCTTGGTGAAGAAATTTTCTCAACTGCTCCGGAGCTGGACTGGGCCCATCACAGCCTGGCTTCCAGATCGAATCCCGGGGGCAGGCCGTGACCTGTCCTGCTCTGCTTTCACAGCTTTCGGAGTACGGAGTTGTTGATCCGAGAGGTGAGGAAGAGGGATGCACTGAAGTCCCAGGGATACACATTCAAGGTCTATCAGGATTATCCGCCAGGGAAAAAAAAAAAAAAGGATTATCTGCCAGAACTGGTGAGCCAGCGAGATGGGACTAAAACCCTCTCTACTATACCCGGCCAGACTCCGCATCACACAGACCGACGGATCCCGCATCTGGCTCGGCTCAGTGGCAGAATCGGAGAAGTTCATCAAGGCATTCAGTAACTCCGCACAGTGATAAGTAACCTCTTCACTGACTGTTAAACTGTCATGTTACAGGCTGGCTGAAGTGTTGAATGTTTGACTACCACAGCGGATAATTTCTAATACTGCAGATACTCTAGGCCTCGAACAGCACTGCCTGCTTTAGTTGACATGCATATATGCTGAGGAGAACGCTTCTGGTTTTTTTTTTGTTTGTTTTTTTTTTTCCAATTCTTATTATTTTTTTACTTCTCATATATATACACTCAACAAAAATATAAACGCAATACTTTTGTTTTTGCTCCCATTTTTCATGAGATGGACTCAAAGATCTAAAATTCATTCCAGATACACAATATTACCATTTCTTTCAAATGTTGTTTACAAATCTGTCTAAATGTGTGATAGTGAGCACTTCTACTTTGCTGAGATAATCCATCCCACCTCACAGGTGTGCCACATCAAGATGCTCATTAGACACAATGATTAGTGCACAGGTGTACCTTATACTGTCCACAATAAAAGGCCACCCTGAAATGTGCATTTTTTTTTGCTTTATTGGGGGTCTGGGGACTCAGAACCAGTCAGTATCTGGTGTGACCACCATTTGCCTCATGCAGTGCAACACATCTTCTTGGCATAGAGTTTATCAGATTGTCAATTGTGGCCTGTGGAATGTTGGTCCACTCTTCTTCAATGGCTGTGCGAAGTTGCTGGATATTAGTGGGAACTGGTACCAGTGTCATATACGCCGGTCAAGCACATCCCAAACATGCTCAATGGGTGACATGTCTGGTGAGTATGCTGGCCATGCAAGAACTGGGACATTTTCAGCTTCCAAGAATTGTGTACAGATCCTTGCAACATGGGGCCGTGCATTATCTTGCTGAAACACGTGCCATCATGGATGTATGGCACAACAATGGGCCTCAAGATCTCATCACGGTATCTCTGTGCATTCAAAATGCCATCAATAAAATGCACCTGTGTTCTTTGTCCGTAACAGATGCCTGTCCATACCATAACCCCACCACCATGGGCCACTCGATCCACAACATTGACATCAGCAAAGCACTCACCCACACGACGCCACACACCCTGTCTGCCATCTGCCCTGAACAATGTAAACCGAGATTCATCCGTAAAGAGAACACCTCTCCAACGTGCCAGACGCCATCGAATGTGAGCATTTGCCCACTCAAGTCTGTCATGGCGACGATCTGGAGTCAGGTTAAGACCCCGATGAGGATGACGAGCATGCAGTTGAGCTTCCCTGAGACGGTTTCTGACAGTTTGTGCAGAAATTCTTTGGTTATGCAAACCAATTGTTTCAGCAGCTGTCTGAGTGGCTGGTCTCAGACGATCTTGGAGGTGAACCTGCTGGATGTGGAGGTCCTGGGCTGGTGTGGTTACACGTGGTCTGCGGTTGTGAGACCGGTTGGATGTACTGCCATATTCTCTGAAACGCCTTTGGAGACGGCTTATGGTGGAGAAATGAACATTCAATGCATGAGCAACAGATCTGGTTGACATTCCTGCTGTCAGCATGCCAATTGCACGCTCCATCAATGCTTGCGACATCTGTGGCATTTTGCTGTGAGACAAAACTGCACATTTCAGGGTGGCCTTTTATTGTGGGCAGTATAAGGCACACCTGTGCACTAATCATGATGTCAGATCAGCATCTTGATGTGGCACACCTGTGAGGTGGGATGGATTATCTCAGCAAAGCAGAAGTGCTCACTATAAAACATTTAGACAGATTTGTGAACAACATTTGAAAGAAATGGTAATACTGTGTATCTGGAATGAATTTTAGATCTTTGAGTGCATCTCATGAAAAATGGGAGCAAAACCAAAAGTGTTGCGTTTATATTTTTGATGAGTATATATTATATTTTGAATGTCTCCATTTATTTTTTATCATTTTCCTTTTTAAATTTTAACACTTATGTTTTTGTTACAATTATTATTGTTGCCATTAAACATGGACATTGAAACAATTGAGAATATCGGAATACCTTTTAAAATAATAACGGACAGTTTCACTCATCTTGGAGTTACAGTAACAAAAAACTTTAAAGACCTTTTAAAGCAAAACTTCGAAAAAATTGTTACTGCAAACCAAACAGGATTTGGTTAACTGGTCTCACTTACCCATTTTGCTCATAGGTAGAGTTAATGCATTAAGATGGCAATACTCCCAAAGTATTTGTATCTGTTTCAGTGCCTGCCTGTATTTATTCCTGGTACATATTTTAAAAAGATGGACTCAATAATTTCTTACTACATTTGGGGTGGCAAACAACCTTGTCTGCATAAAGATCACTTGCAGAGAGCGAAACATGATGGAGGCATGGCCCTCCCTAACTTTCGCCTTTATTATTGGGCTGCCAATTTATATTACCACTTGGATGAGAGTTGTCCCATATGGGTTAAAGCTATGGTCTACGATTTGGAAGCTTTGTACATCTTCATAACACCGTTTATAAGGTTGTTATGGTCCTATGGTCCTATCTACACAGTATAAAGACCAAAAAGAACGAAAAAAAATCCATTCAGTATATCCGCTGCAAAGCTGCATACTAGCTGACCAATCAAGCCTTGAAGGCAGTAAGGTTCAATTGGTCCGTGAGTTGGTCCGTGAGTCCATCCAATCCCCTGTCTCCCTCACTACGCAGCGTCATGCTCATGGTCCCGCCTCCTCCCCTCTACCTCCGGTGAGCAGCTAGCAGCGTTAGCTACTGAACTAGCCGGAAAAGCCTAGCGCCGAAACCGGGAAGCCGCTTCCCTCTCCCCCGGGGCCCAACGGAGCTCTGCCTGCGGGTTGAGGCCTGTTAGCGAGCTAACAGCTAACGAATAGCCTCAGTCGGCCGTCAGACCTTCAGCATCGGCCGTTTCGCCCCTGGTTGATCAGGTAATGGCTTTGTTTACTACAGTGGGAGATGTCTGCTGAATAACTCTGGTTAGTCTGTGCCTGTCCTGGCTAATGACTTGTAGCGGAGCGGGTTAGCCTGTTAGCCGCTACACGTTAGCATTGTAAGCTGAGCTGGGAAGGACAGGCCGAGAAAGATAAATCCTCCCCCACAATCGGCTCCGCTCTGGCGGCGCCAGACCCGCATTGCCGCCGGTCCAATTGAAATGGCTACTGCTGTGTGTTACAAGGGGGATGTCTGTCGTGTTTGATACTTTCAGTTGAGCTGAGCTGTTTTTGATTGAGTTTGCTGCTGATATATTATGCTAGTCGCTCGTAGCTCTGTCCGAGGGGCTTGTTGTTAAGAGGCGAGGCGACATGAGCTGGGGGCGGGATCTTGGAACACAGAGGGGAGAGGTGAGGGAAGGGGGGGCAGGCTGCGGTTTCAAATCGTAGACCACAGCTTTAAGATGGAGAAAGGTTACAATAGTTCTATTTCATTATCAGCTGTAACTGGTATCTCTTTGCCTCTGCCACTTAATGTAGCTGATGCCAACCCTGTAATAAGTCACCCACTCAGAATTTATTCACAATTTAGGAAACATTTTAACCTACTAGACATGAGCCTGTATAGCCCAGCAGCTTTCAACCATCTTTTTGTGCTTTCAGTACAGGATGTATCCTTCAATATGTGGTACAGGAGGGGCCTGAAATGTAGGCAACACTGATACACATGTTCTGGCTGTGTCCTAACTTAGAAGGGTACTGGAAGGCTATTTTTGAGGCTTTGTCTACTGTATTAGCAGTTAAAATGGATCCAAACCCCAAACATCACCATTTGGCATCATTCCTGAAGGGATGCAGCTACCTATGGGAGGTCACAATGTTGTGGCCTTTTCTACATTGTTGGCACGCTGGCTGATGCTACTGAGGTGGAGGGAGGCTGCCGCACCCTTAGTCTCTCATTGGATAAGGGATGTTTTGTTCAACCTTAAACTGGAGAAAATTAGATACACACTGCAGGGTTCTGAAAAGAAGTTTTCTAAAGTGCGGAAAACCTTTTTGATTTTTTTTTTTGACAAACCCACCACTCAATTACTGTAATAGATCATGTGCAGTTTGTGCTGAGTATTTGGTTTGTTTATTTATTTAGGCTATATGTTTATTCAACTTGTTATTTTTCAGGTCGAGACATGATGCATTTGTATAACCTTTCACCGTGACCTGAATGCTTTTCTTGTGATCTTATTAAGTGTGTTGTGTCATCTTTGGAATTTTTTTTTATATATACACTGGGAGAACAGACAAGAGTTAGGGTGGTTTGAGAGAGTGTGAGAGAGAGATAGAGCCCAATGTGCCAGATCCCCCCGGCAGTCTAGGCCTATTGCATCTTAACTATGGGCCTAATTTATGGACTATAAGCTGGTCCCTTACTGAAAGCTTTATCAAAGAGGAATGTTTTAAGTCAAACTTTAAAGGTACAGAGGGAGTCTGCCTCCTGATCCGTGGTCGGTAAATGGTTCCAGAGATGAGGAGCCTGATACCTGAAGGCTCTACCTTCCATACTACTTCTGCAGATTGATGGTAGGCTACCATGAGCAGGCCAGCATTTTGGGAGCATAATGTTCTAGAGGGGTTGTACGGCACTACAAGCTCTTGAAGATAGACTGGTGCCTGTCCACTGAGAGCTTTATAGATGAGAAGAAGAATCTTGAATTCTATTCTATATTTAATGGGAAGCCAATGCAGAGAAGCTAATACAGAAGTAATGGGGTCTCTTCTCCTAGTTCTAGTCAATACACGTGCTGCAGCATTTTGGACCCGCTGAAGCGTCTTAAGCGACTTGCTGGGACAGCCTGAAAGACGAAAGTTACAATAGTCCAGTCTAAAGGTAACAAAAGCATGGACTAGCTTTTCAGCATTGCTCTGGGACAGGATAGGCCTGATTTTAGCGATGTTACGAAAATGAAAAAAGGCTGTTTTTGAAATTTGCTTTATGTGAGAGTTAAAGGATAAATACTGATCAAATAGAACCCCAAGATTTCTAACGGTTGTGCTTGGTGCCAGGCTAATGCCATCTATGGCAGTTAAATCATTAGAAAAGGTTTCTCTGAGGTGTTGAGGGCCCAGCACAATGATTTCTGTCTTGTCTAAGTTAAAGAGAAGACAATTTCTGGCCATCCAAGTTCTGATGTCCTTCAAATGAATAAACAAGGGATTGAGCCTTTCACCTGGCATGCCACCTTTAAGGGAGGTGGCATTTAGTATGGATGTTAGACCATTAAGGTGGAAGGAAATTGAGACAGTTGTCAGTCATGCAAAGGTTTCATCAGCCCCTGTGCCCCTCTGTGTGTCAGAGATATATATGGATGGTAACTGATCATTCTTTAACAATTCCCTCATGGATTCCTGTAATTTTTTGTGATGACAAAAATTGGCCTACAAAGGTTTTCAATGGCAACAATGTCAAATACATGTCATTTCTGACATTCAATGCTGTGCTGAATAATATATGACTCTGCAAAGTTGCTGGTGTTTCCACCCACTAAGCGCTGTGGTATAAGCATATTTTTGTAGAAAATTAAGGCACAATTTTGACCACCTTTGTCTCCATTATGTTTTGACTTCTTCCTCCTGATTTCTGCTGACAACCTCTGATGAGAGTGGAGTTTCATTTTAAAAGGCATGAAGAATTAACTTGAAGAAATGATAAGAATAGAAGAAGAATTGTTTGGCAACAAGACTAATGATATTGCTCCTTTAAGACAGTTGATAATGATTGTTTACTGGAACTGATTTTCAGTTTCCATACCTTGAAAAAAACAAGTCTACCATTTGACATTACTTTACAAATTACATTACATTATACAGTTCACAGAGGAAAAATGCTAAGCGTGTATATATGGAGTTTGTCAGTCTACCCCTACTTGCGATTAATTTGATTCAGTCTTCCAAATGTCACATATGGAGCAAGTACCAAAAGATTATTTTACATTATCAAAGAAAAATCTCAGAAGTCAGGTGAAAGCTATCATATATTTTATAAGAATTTGGCTATTTTAAGGTATTTTACTACTCTGATCCTCCCATGACATGCACTGAACAAGAAAAGTTAAAACAAAATGTCACCCAGTGCATAGAAATAGAGTGGCATTTCACGGTGAAAGGATAATGTATCTTTGTCAAGGAACAAAGTTACAGAATAACAGGGGTGGCGGGGGGTTTATCACTAGCCTAGGCTTGGTGCGGCTGGGGGAGTCCGACCTTATTGGCCATGACTTTCTGTGGGGAAGGATTGGTGTCAGTGGCTTTTGGGTATGGCTGGGCTTTGGTGCCTGCAACATCTTGATCAGGTTGTTCAATTATAGTGGAAATTCTCAAACGATGGGTTCCAATGGGTTCTTACGCATGTCAGAAGTGGTGGTATTAGCTCCCAAGTCGAACCAACATATCACAGTTCCATAGCCTGTTAATGTTTCTGCTTCTTCAAATGTTTAAGTCTAAAAGCTCTAAAAGTAAGACATGTTTATGAAGATTATAATTCTGAACTAAGCATGTAAGTATAATATTTTTTTTTGTCCACGTACTTTATTAACAGCGATGATCCAAGAGCACAGTAAATAATCAAGCAAACTGTTGAGAGAACCATCACAGTGCTATCCCCCAGGTTGGCCTTCACCTCCTGTATCGGCACCGCTCTATTGACCATTTGCACATCACACTTTGTTCAATTTCGCCTGGAAGTCAACAACAAGGCTGTTCAACATGTAATTCAATGGACATGTGAATGGTTGTCGGTCTCTCTATATATGGTTGACTAGTGTAAACCCCCTGCAACCCTGAAAGGGATAAGTGGTCAAGAAAACTGCTGGATCGCTGAAAACTACATTGTTTATTTTTAATTTGAGTGATATGGGCACCAGTTTTTTTAAATTAAGACATAGTGAATTAGATAAAACATATCTTACTAAAATTTAGCTAAATCAAACGTAATCAAAGGGCCATATAAAAACTTAGGGGATTTTCTGTAGGCAAAAGAACTTTATAGTCCTTGTAAAGGTGTTTTTAATAGTTAACTGTCCTCAAAGTGAACTAAGTACAAAGGAAATCATGGCTGGTGCCATTCCTGTAAGTTAACAAATAAATACAACTTATCTGACAAACACACACACACACCCATACACACAGACACACACAAATAAAGTGCTTAATAGTTTTATTAGACCACACTTAACAAAGAAAACTAGAAAACAAAAGTTAAAAAGAAATCTGAAGACACTTTCTTAACTTCTACCTGAGAAGTCAAACAATTTATCAGATATTGGTCTCAAACACTGAACAAGTGTTCTGCCCAGGAATGAAAATAAACAACAATAATAATTTGACATATGAATCAAGAAATAGTTATGTGGGTTTCAATATTTTGCTTTCTTGAAACAGTTCATTTGAAAATTCCAGAATTACATAAAAAATTAAAAATATCATTTTAGTTACTGAGCTTTTACATTCTGATATCTAAACAATTACAGAAACATTAAAAATTATGTTTGTAAATCCTGTTCATCAAGGATAGCTGTGGCACTAACTGACATAGAACAGAGCTATATATATATACAGTATATATGTGTGTGTATATATATATATATATATATATCATGATGTATGTATGTATGTATGTATAGAATATATTTGCAATCACTACACGAAGCATTGAAAAAGATTCTAAAATATGTACTAGTCCTTTACATATTTTTTCCATAAAGTTTAATGTAAATCAAAAAAACATCAGTAGAAGGCCGCTGTGATGATACAATGGAAAATTGATTACTTAAAAGTAACCACAGATTTACAAAACATTTTAATAGTGCTAAACTTTAACACTTTGTGAAAGGGATGCCCAGGTCAACGCACTTTTGCATAAACCTTGAATGGTTCTGGCACACGTGCAATTCCTGTAATTCCTTCTGTACTAAGCTTTTCTCCATCAGGAGCAGAGAAAGAAAACTTCTGTAGTAACCCAACCAGAAACAGGAACAGCTCCATCTTGGCAAGACTTTCTCCGAGACACACACGTTTACCTGATTTGATGACAAACAAAGACTTATAGAAAAGAATTCACGATGACACCAAACGTCTGCAGTATATCAAACTTAAATTTTAGATGAGATGCCAGGATCTTAATTTCATCATCAGATCATGCTTAGGTTAAAAAGATGTTGTTGTACCTGCAGAGAAGGGAATGAAAGCTTCTCTCTTCACAAACTTTCCCTCAGAATTGAGGAAGTGTCCAGGGTTGAAGGTGTCTGGAGTCTCCCATTCACTCTTGTCAAACAGCACAGAGGTCAGAATGGACATCAAGGTTGAACCCTAAAAATATATATTTATTAAATTAACCTTGTTTACCTTAGTTAGTTAAAAAAATACTTTCAGACAGTGGAAAAAACTTTGTAGAAAAGTACCTTGGGGATGAAGTAACCACCCAGTGTTGTGTCCTTGGCAGCCTTTCTTAGTGCATTGAGAGGAATAATGTTTCCATATCTCTGGACCTCATGGATGACAGCATCAGTGTAAGGCAGGTTTGGTCTGTCAGCCATTGTGGGCAGGCGGCTTTGTCCAATCACTTTGTCTATCTCTGCCTGAACCTTTCCTAAAATACAGCAACACTCAGAAAATTAGCCTTCAGACAAAAAGGACAAGAACTTGAAATATCATTTGAATCAAATGTGTTGATGTGCAGATCAATTTTGATATTGAGGCTGAGGACTTGGTCTTCAGCTACACTGAAAATACTTCACTACATGAACTGACAAAAAGCTTTATTTTAATAAAGACCGTCTTAATTTGCAGTAATCTCTCATGTGTAAACATACGTTGTGTTCTTGAAAAGACTATCACCATAGAGAAAAAGCTCCATCGCCATGCATGTGTATTAATGTATGTCTGCACATCTCGGGTCAACACTTCACTAATCATTATTTCTGATAACTTGCCTTCATCGCTAGCAACTCATCTCTTGGTAAATATGTGGATCAAGTTTAAGGTCACAATGGTGCAAATCCTACACCCCAAGGCAACAGAGGAAAGAGATCCGTTATCCTTCAGCAACTGTAGTAACTGTCAGGATCCATTTTGACAAGTTTCCCGGCCTGTCGTCATGTTTTATGTCTTGTCTTTGTGCTTCCTGTTTTATTTTGAAATTCACTTTTCCTTTCTTGTCTTCATGTCCCGGCTTGTCACACCTGCTCCCTGATTGTTCCTCTCCCAGCTGTGTCTCGTTAACCCTCATTACCTCTTGTATATAACCCTCGTGTTCTCCCCTGGCTTGTTGCCAGATTGTTAAATACCAGTACTTGTTCTAGGCGATTTAGTTCATGTCACAGTCTCGTTTCGACCTCCTTTGTTCTAGACCTTACTTTTTGTCTCTCGTTTTTGGATACCTCTGCCCATCTGCCTTATTGTGTACTAAACCTAGCCTGTCTGATTGCCTGCTTTGTGTATCGAACTTTGGATTGTGCATTACACAATTGTGCAAACTCTGGTTTTTGAACTCTGATACGGACTTTGTGGTGTTCTTGTCTGGGTGTTCATGACAGTAACTGGTTCCGTACACATGTATGTACAAAAAACAGTTTAGTATGTGTGGTTGTATATGTACAGTAAGTCTGTATGTGTGTATCTACATATGTAGGTATATACAGTATATTAGGACTAAACATGTTTAATTTTGTACACCCTTGTGTATCCCGCCCCCTTAGTTTTTGCTGCTGATTTAGATACCTCTGCCTGTTTTTTGACTGATCTTTTGTGTATCGGATCTATTGTTGAGTAAAGATTTTTGTAATTTTGAAACTCTGAGTTTTGCTTTTGGGTCAGTCCATTTCATTTGTGACAGAACATTGTTGGAAAGAACAATACTGCAGTATATTTTCCCCTTGCTTTATACATTGTGAATGGAACTTTCCAGAAAAGTTTTGTATCTTTTTATCTGCAGTTTTGACACTGTTTTAAAGAAATTCTTCCTCAGAAAGTCACAAATTTTCCACCACTAAAAGGTCGCCATTTTGCTGTGTGGAGCATCTCCGGTTGCTGTGAAAACAGTAAAAGAGGACAGATTATCTCAATGTTCCCAGAGTGGAGGTCAGGACCCCTTGGAGAGTTGCAAGACATCAAAAGTGTATTGCAAATGAAAGATTGGAAAAACTTCAGAATGGAAATTGTTACTTCGCCCAGCTGAAACTGTCAACACCTCCCCCTGGTGCGCTGCACACCCAACTCAGCGCAGCTGGTTTACCAAATTGCCGAATTGACTGCGTACTGTGGTATGCTGGATGAAATTACCACTGCACAGGGTGCGCCATGCTCTACCACTCTGCGACACCTTGTGTTGCACCAGGAAATTAGGGCCCATTTGGATGAAACAATAGAAATATTCACATTATGGTTTTGATAATAAAGCCATATATTGTCCAGCCCTCGAATAAATTTATGTATCAGTATGAATGTATTTGTGTCAGTATGTATGTAAATGAGTATGATGGGATATTTTTAGATTAATTTCTTAATTAATTCATTCATTCCTTTTTTTCACTAGGACAGCATCAAATGGTTAAACACCTTTATAAGCCTCACCATAAAGTCTTGTAAACAGTAAAACACTGACATGTAAAAGTGCAAACCCAGAGGAAAGTTTACTGCTCAAAGTTTGCTCTTTTATGGCCAGGGAGACAAATTTCAAATTCTGATCTCAGCCTCATTTTAGGATCTATTTTGTCTAAAAGGTTTCTCCTATAATTCTCCTAAAATTCACCAGGAGAAATAAATGAGTCTGAATAATTAGAGGGAGTCATACTTGAGACTAAATGGAGATACCTTGCTTATCTCAATTAAGTGTTTTTAATGGTTCCTTTTTTTCTCCTGGAAAGAAGAAAATGAGCATAACTGCAGTAATTTGCCTTCAAGATACTAATACTTTGCTGTTGTTTCTATTTTACATGTGTTTAATGTGGTACATTTTTAAAACTGAATGACAAGCAATGGAATACTTAAAAATTTATGATAGAAAATATAAATATAAAAGCAGAAGGCCTTTGCAGTCTACAATCATACATTTTCAAGCAAGTTATTCTTCATAATAAAGTATGTGGATTCAATAAAGTCAGTCTAAGAATTTAAAGAGCGGAGAGCTGTTCATCTGTGCTGTCTGAGCTTATTGTGAGATGAATGAACTGAAAATGTGACGAGAGTAGATTGAGTTCACGGGGAGAGCTCTCTGATTTCTCTGCCTGAGATCACAAACAAGATACTTTAAGAAATATATCAAACCTACTCTGGATTTCTGGGTTATTCACAAGGAAAACCAAAGCCCACAGCAAAGTGGTGGAGGTTGTCTCTGTTCCAGCCAGAAACAGATCCATAGAGCACATGGCCAGATTGGCCTCACTGAATCCCACATTGGTCTCCTTGTGCTGATATGAAATACAGAGGAGATATAATAGTGAAGGACTGGCAGTCTGAGAAGAAGGACTTCAAAGTACTTTACAATGAGAGCAGTGTGGTAAATGACTTATTTACTTTTTCCATTTCAATGATGAAGGCATCAATGTAGTCCCTGGGATTGTTGTGGTCCAGGTTCTTCTTGTGATTTTGCACTTCCTGACCAAGGTACTCTTGAAGCATATCATTAAGTTTGAACATTTTGTTGTGCTGACCTGGCATGTGCTTCATCACTGCAGGGAATGATTCATGCAGCTACATGTAAGAAGAGACATGAGATACACACGTTTAGCATTTAACTTCTACATGTGCCTCTCATTCTGAGTATTAGCTGTCAATATGCCACCAAGATTTTTTGATAAATTACAGACTTACCCAAGTCCATATAGAGCCCTGCAAGACAAGGAATTCTGACAGACTTTTCAGCATATATTTGAAGTCGTGGTCGCTGTAGTCAAACCTTTTCCCCATCACCAGCTGGCAAATGATGTTAGACACAGCGTTGTTGAAGTAGTCTGCTGGGTTGAAAGGTTCACCTGCAGAAGAGGAGACACTTCATTGCCAATATTGTACTCCTACAGATCCCCAAATGTTACGAGTAGTGTGGAAGTAATTGTGAATCACCTTTCTCATTCTCAATCGCCTCCTGCAGATGCCGGATTTCCTCACAGATGTTCAGCTCAGTGGTGTTTTTGCCAAAACCAAAACTTCTTAACGTAGACAGAGCAAAGCGTCGTTGTATCTTCCATGTTTCACCATTGCTCCCAAACAGACCACCTTTAAAAAGTGATAAATATATGACAGGATTAAAATTTCATTATTCATTATTCTGTGTACATCATTATGTAATAGAAATATATGTAAACCTGAGGATCCTGAGTAAAGTCTGTCCTGGGTTGGACTGTCCGGACGATCCACAAAGTTCTCTGCTTGTGTTATGATAGCTTCTTTCACGGCTTTGTATCCAGACAAACACACCATCTTTTCACCGCCAAGTCGAACACTGAATACATTCCCGTAAATACCAGCCAGCTGTGGAAAACACACTCTCACATTTAATATATTTCTTTCTGTCATATAAAACATAATCACAAGATGCTCTTCCTCATAGGCCAGGGGAGCACCAGGGTAAAACAGACTACACCTAAATTCTTACAGGCCACCCCAACCACAGGCAGAATATGAATGATTGTTTGGCCTGGTACCAATAATTGTCTGCAAACTGGTAACTAACAAAAACATTGTTCAGTGCTGAGATAGTTATTTAGAGTTCCATAGAGTGCCATACCGAATATTATTTGGTAACCTTGCAGCTCAGATGGATCTGCCTGATTTGATGTCTATAACCAGGCAGATCCATCTTGCCAAGATCCTATCTACAAAAACTGTGAGCATCCCAAAGCAGCACGGTCCATTAAGTTTCCTTTAGAGCAGGAAGAGACAGGAGCTATGAGCAGGAAGTGACTGCTGCTGCAGAGATTAGCATGGATGCTAACAGCTTCAGCAGCAGTTTTATCAGATCTTGACTTCAGTAATAAATTAAAAAAACACTCCAAACGGAATATTGTCACTCCACATTTGACCTGTTTTGCTTAGTTTGTTTTATAAAGTGTCTCATCTTCTTTTTTCTATGCTTTGGGATTAGCGCCCACTTACTACATTATCTGATTTCCCTGTAATTAGTTGTCGCTGCTTCAGCTGTCCCACTAAGGGGTGCTCACAATTGTAGATTGTAGGTTGGCAAAATGGATCTGCCTGACTGCAAACATAAAATCAGGCAGATCCATCTGCACTTCAAGATTACTGAATTATTACATAAAATACTCAAATCTTTACTGACATTTCCTGAGGCATGTAGGAGGAAACAACACTGTTGAGTTGCACTTGAAAAATAACTTTGAGCACTTACTTTCTGGGTCCAACAAAACTACATAGAGCATCTTTTAGACTACATATTTCAGTTTGTTAAGAAAGCTTTTTGCATATACAACTATTCTTTACACATCATGACCCTAAAAATATGCACAGAAGATAAGTTTTTGTTTCAGAATTCACATATTACCAAAATAAAACAACAAATCAGCTTTATCATTCAGTCCATAAGCTATCCAAGCAATGAAACTATTAATTAAACTTTACCTTTTCAAAGTACTTGTCTGGGTGTTTTGTGTCCATACTGAGCACATTACCCACAAATGGAAGAGCCAACGGTCCTGGAGGATAATTTGGAGGACTCCGGTTCTTTAGGTAGTCTGCTATTATGATGAAAATAACGGAAAACAGGAAAAGCCCTTTGAGGTCTAAACCCAGTAAAAAGTCCCAGAGCCACATTGTTAAAGAGAGAGGGATACTCGAAGCAGAACAAAACTTTCCTCTATCTAGCTTGAAGCCTGCTTTCTGACTTGTCTTAAATAGAATGGGATTGTAAAGAAAAAACGTCAACTGTGTACTAAGGTTATCTGTTTTGTGTCCTCACAAAACCTGCAGTAGACACACCCACTGAACTTTACTTTGACAAACAGGAGCTCTGCAGTGGCATGCATGAAAACAGGCTGAGACATTAGGAATGATGGATTATCAAACCTGATCACATCAGGGTGCTGGTTTAGCGGAGTGGTTAGCAACCAGGCACCTCATGTATTTGCTTCTGCCAGTCCAGGTTTGAATCTCGCCTGTGACCAGTTTGCAGAGTATCTTCCCCTACTCTCTCACCCCCTGTCACAAGTCTGTCCACTGTCTCTCTCCTATCAATAAAGGCACGAAATGCCCGAAAAATACATTAAAAAAACCCTGATCACATCAACATCTAGGAAATCAGCAAATGAAACTGCCCTCGGATTTCATTAATATTACATAACAAAACCTTATGATGCAAACCTTCTCTGTCTTATCTGACTCATGCCAAAGGACAGAGCAATATAACAACTAGAATAACGTGCAGCTGTAAGGCAGAGGCTACTCAACAGTATGATTTTGTTTCTTTGCTTGAATAGAAATGAGAATACTATTTCAAGAGATCTGAATCTGCTTTTACAGCAATATAGACTTGAGGTCCCTATTAAAAATGAGATGCCACATCTCAAGGGACTTATCTTTAATATATTTATATTCAACAAAGACAAATATGGTGCTAAATATTTTAAGATTGAATGATTGAGTCTATATCCAGCAGAGACAAGAGGGATTTTAGCCCTTTTTTACTGCCTGAATGGATACATCTCTGGGTGTATGTTTGTGTTTATGCAAATACATGTAATATATGTATTTGCATGTACACATATATTTGATCAAGAATACGGCTTCAGCCTGCTCGACTGTAAAGTGCCTTGAGGTAATACTTGTTATGAAATGGTGCTATACAAATAACAATTGATTGACTGAGACACATATATTTGAGATCATGTGCTGCCTGAGGGTGACCTCCCTGCCCCCTTCACCACTTCTCCCTTGTCTAGCAGGGCAAACTCCCTGCTGAGAGGAGCAAGTGTGAACGACCATGTCAGTGAAACACTCAGGCTACGTTTACATGGACACTCTTTGATTAAAAACACAAAGATTTTTCCTCTGCGTATTCAAGTCGATCTATGATCGCTGAAGACCAATGAAACCACTGTAGAACGCATGTTGGTTCAGTAGATGGCGGTGTAGGTTTGCAGAGAGGCAGCGCTGCCACAATACACGTTCAAAGTAGTGCTGTCAGGCGATTAAAAAAATTAATCTAATTAATTACAGGATTTGTAATTAATTAATCTAATTAATCGCATTTTAATCTCATATCTGCTTTAAGTCCCCACATAAAGAATTTGAATTCTAGGACATTACAAAATCGTTGCGGATGATTAATCAAATGAATAAACTAAAAAGAGAAGATTATAAATCTAAATTTTTATTGGTGATTGAATAAAACCAAAGTCAGGGCAACTTGTCCAGAAAATCCTAAGCTCAATCAGGCAACTCAAATTACACTTTAAGTGTGTTTCTTAAATACAATTAAAAAAAAAAGAAAAAGGTCGAGGACATCAAGCAAACCAATTAGGCCTGATGCATTATTAAAGAATGTAGTACAAATATAGATAAATAAATTCAAAAATAAAATAAAGTGGATTCTCAAATATTCCATTCCTGTTGTCACCTGGGCTTTGTTTGGTTTGACTAGAGACGCATGTGTGAAGTGACGTGCGATTAATTAATCTTGCGATTAATTTTTTTAATGCATTAATTTGCATTGTAATTAATTAATCTAATTAATGCACTAAAGTGACAGCCCTAGTTCAAAGACAAAAAACTTTTCACAAATAACAATGACGAGTGGACACACAAAGATGCAGGAGTTTCTTTTCTGGACAACAAATCAGTTCGTACAACAAATCTGTCCGGATAGTTTTGTCTGGATAACAAACCGAGCATGGTAAGTGGCACACATGTTACTCTGTAGACGGCTGAAGCTGTTGTTGTTCCCGGTATGCGTGGGCAGCCTTCATGTGAAAGAGTACTGTGCATGTGGTGACGTCAGCGTTTCACCCTAAAGCGCTCTGATATGGGTTTACACGGCGCTGCCTACAGAGCGTATTGAAAACTCTCCGCTCTGGAGCCCGTTTTCAAAAGTTTGCAGAATTAAGAACTCCAGTTACTGTTCTCATGTAAACAGGAGGCCAAAATGCAATGAAAACTTATTGGATTTGGGCGTTTTAGGAGCTGTGTAAATGACCCCTCAGGCAGGCTGCTTGGATATTATCCTGACAATATCAGGGTTGCACGAGTGAAACGGGCTTAAGATGGCCAGTGCTCAACCCAGTGATGCTCTGGTTCTTACTGCTTATCAGTGCACCAGTTGAGTTGGAGGTCCTGTATAGTATCAGCATTATGGAGTTCACATAGACAGAGTCTGGGTCTGTTGGGTGTGAAAATTCTGTGGCAACAAAGTCACATGTGGTAGAATTTGTGACTCTTTAGAATTTGTGACTCTTTAGTGGTATATTGAGATATATACATAAGATTCAGGGAAGTCTTCACCAAGTGCTTGTCCTTTCATCATTTTATAAGTACCTTGATTTTTTTTCAAATGTATTCCCTGTTATGTGTTATGGTCATAATTTAGTTCAGTAGTTCAAATACTGCTTTTTTGTTGTACAAGGGACACCTAAAATAAAGCCACAATCTCAAGACATGCCATTTTTTAATCCATGCATTTATTGACTTAAACTTGATTTCAGGCTACTTGTTAAGCTACTTGTAAAATATAGAAAACTCTGTTGCTAGTCAACTTCACTCGACCAAGCTACAGCCTGGTGTAAACTAGCAAGCTAAGTCAGAGTAAAATGACAAAAGCAGTTACATCCATATGATGTAAGTAATTTACATTACTAAATCCTAAATCATATGAGTCAAATATATTTGCCACTTAAAGGGACAGTTCAGTTTTTTGAAGTGGGGTTGTATGAGCTCCATATGGCCACTAAGTACAGTAGATACAGTAGAAAGTTCTTTCTCTCCCTCAGTAAGCCACAGCCTGTAACCGTGGGAGAGGAAAAAAAAGATGCTAACAGGAAAGTACCGTACCAAATTCAAAGGCTATTTTCTACGCCTACAAGAACTCAAATTAAAAAGTAATACCACAGTTTAAGAGTACGCTACATATGGGTGTTTTTAACCCTGTAAGGCCCAAGACCATATATTATAGCCAGAAAATTCTAATTTTTTGGAGATTAAATGTTTGTTTCACTTTCTGCTAAAATCCTGCAAAAATCAAAATGTCCATAAAATTCAACATTTAGATTTTTCGTATCTCATTTGACACATTAGGTGGTTTTAGGAACTGATGATCCATTTGAGGACATTTTTTATCATTTATCTGATTGTATTCAGATGTTTTTTTGTAATTTGTTGATCATATTGAGTAGATAAATATATTTTAAAAGTATGAATCAAATATGATACAATTGGCTTTATAGGGCTAAGTGCATTAACCGTTCCGAAATATTCTGAGATGCTGATGCTGATTTTGCCCTGTTATTGTTGGACTTGTAAGTACATGACGATTTATTCAAAAAGAAACATGATCAGACTGTACCTTATCAGTCCACATACTTTATTTGTCTCTTGGGATGTCCTGTCAGCTCACTCTTCCCTCTGTATGTCAACAAATGCACGTTGGTGTAAAAAGGTGTGGTTACACTCGACATCCACAGTGGCCCCTAGAGTTGAAAGCCAGAATCTTACAAAGTGTTGCATCAAAAGAGCAGCCTCAGTGCTGTGAGGAGACTTAAAACCAGAATACAACACTTCACAAACATTGCCCCTTTGTAAATATTCCTGGAGTTGGTTAAAAACAACTTTCTCTAGAAACCCACAAAGGTCACTGAAATTACTGAAACTGACCAAAGTAGTAATAGATAAAAAATACTGAAAATCAACTAATGAAAATCAGACATTGCTCTTCAATTGTACTTTAACAGAATAATCTTTTTAAAAAAACAAACTAATGACTTAATACACTGCCTGGCCAAAAAAAAGAGTTGCCACCAAAAATTAAGGTCACACACTCTAATATTTTGTTGGACCGGCTTTAGTTTTGACTGCAGTATGCATTCACTCTGGCATTGTTTTGGTGAGCTTTTGCAATGTCACAAGATATACTTCCATCTAGTGTTGCATTAAGTTTTGCCACCACAGGCTTGTACAGTAGGCACTAGGCATGATGGGTGCATCACTTCACCTGCCTCTCTTCTTACCCTGATGCATCCATCACTCTGGAACAGAGAATTTGGACTTTTCAGACCACATGAACTTCCTCAAGTCCATCAGAGTCCAATCTTTATGCTCCCTAGCAAACTGAAGCCTTTTTTCTGATTAGCCTTACTGATTAGTGGTTTTCTTAAGGCTACACAGCTGCTCAGTCCCAAGCTCTTCACATTGTATGTGTGGAAATGTTCTTACTTTTTACTGTTAAACATCCCCTCGAGTTCCACTCTTGTTTTTCTTCAATTTGATTTGCTTAAAGAGGACATATCATGCTTGTTTCTCCTTTTCACTATGCCAGACTAGGATGCCTGTAAAGCATTTCTGCCCTCAGTACAAGTCATTTAGTTCCTTCATTGCCCCACAATAGCGTTCTCAAACTTCTCATTTTAGGCCATTATCAAGCTCTCGTTGAAACACGAGGATCTCAGGCTGACCTAAAGTTACCTCGCAATGTCACAGCCCTTTGTGCTCTGATTGGTCAGTTCTATCGGGGGTAGAGCCAGCTTGTTCTTCTACTGTATTTTCCAGCAGGCTCAAAGCAGCGACCGCTTATTGAGTCCCCCTACAGGCCAGAGCTGATAATGAGGGAGAGTGAGCTCGGGAGCTTTATACCCCTGCTGCTGGATGTGTTCCTCGGTGAGGGTTTGTGGCTAACGGACATCACAGAGGAGGAAGTGTTTTATCAGATTACTCCAATAAAAAGAAAGGTACCTCGTGAAGTCATGATGTTTGAAATCTCGCGGACATCTCGCAATGACCTATTTTCAGAGGCATCAAATCTCGTTCTAGCATATCAGAAAAAATACAATATCTCATTTTTTGAAAATGAAGGGGGTGTAAGGTCTTGCTTTCAAAATTATTATATGTAAGTATTAAATCATGCATCAGCATGATATGTCTCCTTTAAGTAATTGCCGATCACCATCATTTACGATTTCTTCCGACTGCATTTCTCGAAGACGAGGTTCCCCACTATCCTTCCAGTTTTTAATAATGCATTGGACAGTTCTTAACCCAATTTTAGTAGTTTCTGCAGTCTCCTTGCCAATCTCTCTGCTTGATGCATTCCTGTGATTTGGCATACTCCTGAGCAAACTGCTCCAGCTGTCTCAGGGTTGTTGGACCTACACAGTGACTGATGGTGCAATTTGAAACTTGTATATCTTGACCTTGGTGTTCACCTCTAATCTTTGGAAGTCTCCCTAGGCTCTTTGGTTATCATTCGTATTATCCATCTCTTCAATTTGTCATCAATTTTCCTCTTGCAGCCACATCCAGGGAGGTTGACTGAAGTCCCATGGATCTTGAACTTTTGAACTCTATGTGCAACTATAGTCACAGGAACATCAAGCTGCTTGAGATGGTCTTTTAGCCTTTACCTTTAACACGCTTGTCTATAATTGCCTTTCTAATTTCCTGTGACAGCTCTCTCTTTAGCTTTCTGTGTTCCATGTTCAGTGTGGTACACACCATGATACCAAACAGCACAGTGACCACTTTTCACTCTTTAAAAGAGGCAAACTAACTGATGACAAGCTTGAAGACACCTGAATGCTAAATACAGGACACACCTCAGTTTAACATATCCCTCAGGTCAAATAATTTTCAATCTTTTCTCAGGGTATCAACAGTTTTTCAATGGGCTTTAAGTCCAATGGACTTTCAAGCTAAATAATTAACAGCGCCAGTGTGGTAAACATACTTAAATACCCAACCATATTTATCACTACTGTGTAGTATACAATTCTAACTAGGCTTTCAATGTCCATGTCTGTTCTGTATAATGATTTTTTCTGTTACTTTGGTGTTTCAAAATGCATCTCCACAGTAATAATTATCAGCTAAAATGCATTGTTGTCTATTGATAATAGTGACACCTTGTCATTCCCAGAACGAACTGATGAGATGTTAGTCACAGGTCTGCAAATGGTCATTTGTGGGTTTTCTCCAGGCACTCAGTCCAGTCTAGGGTGGGCTGCAGGCAAAATAACTTCATAGTCCATGTAAAATGTATTTTCATAGTTTATTGTCCTAAAAGCAAGCAAGCAAGCAAACAAAAGTGCAAAGAATATGATGACTGATGCCATCCAGGTGAGTTTAAAATATACACCACGGAAAACTTGTTAAAACTGAAAACAATATCGTTATCAATCATAAGCCCGGAATAAGAATTAGATATTTTACACTGAATTCACCTTTTTATACCCAAATTTGAGTCGATTCACTGGGCTTCTCTGTGTGACCAGAAATTAACCAGGCGTTATGTTCAACCACTAAACTAATTTTCTTTTTAGGAATGCTCCTACATAACTATAATTTTACATCTGCATCAAGAGGTAGTAATGCGATTTTCAAATTTTTACTGTTTTCTTCAGTTAATTTGAAAATTCATGGATAACAATGGTGACTATATTTAAGCAATAGAATTATCATTATATAAATATCATATATCAAGAGCTTCTATGTAATAACCTTTACAATAGCATTAACTTTGGTAATCACCAATGCAGTTAATTTAGAACAGTACTGTTCTATATATGCATATACTGTATATGTATGTGTATCCATTAAATGAAGAGTTTGTTTCCAGCCTACTCCATTGTAAAGTGTCTTGTGATAACACTTGTTATACGAATAAAGATTGAATGATGGACTGATTGATTGATTGAAACTCTCTCTTTCTGTCTGTCTCTGTCTATCCACCCCTATCTATCTATATCTAACAATCTCTCTCTCTCTCGCTCTCTCTATGTGTATATATATATATATATATATATATATACATATATATATATATATATATATATATATATATACATATACATATACATATACATACATATATATATATATATGTATATAAAATTTTTACCAAACATATAACATTGAAAAAGGTCTAAAAAAAAATTCTTAAGCATCTGTAGGAGACATATTCTATGAACAAAGACCAAGAGCATTAAAATACAGTATCAAAAATGCAGAAGTAAGTTGTAAATCAATCAACCATCTGGACAAGGCAGTTGTAACGATACAATAGGATTATCTAAATGCCATTACAGTTTTACCTGAAAAAGCATTTTGATAGTGCTTAACTTTAACACTTTACTGAAGAGTGACATCTTTTAGGGAGAAGTCCAAGTTAACGCACTTTTGCATAAACCTTGTATGGTTCTGGTACACGTGTAGCTCCTGCAACTCTTTCTTCACTGAGCTTTACCCCATCAGGAACAGAGAAAGAAAACTTCTGTAGTAATCCAACCAGAAACAGGAACAGCTCCATCTTGGCAAGACTTTCCCCAAGACATACACATTTACCTGATTTGATGAAAAATGATGAAAAATAAAGGAAAAGAGTTTAGGATGACACAAAAACATAGAACTGAGAACTGATTATATAGTGAGATGCGGGGATCTTAATCGGTAGCACTTTAGATTATAGCCCGCGTCTTACAGTGTAGTTTCCCATCTCTTATAGTGTAATTTCCTCAACTGTTGGGGTAACTCTCACACATGTACCATGATATTTTGCGGTATCTATGGGGTAGTTACCCTCGCATCTTAAAGTGTAAGTCCTGGAGTCTTACAGTGTAGTTTCCCGTGTCTTACCATGAACTTATCAGGACTGTGTAATTTTCCTGGATATACGCATTTGCTGTGCAAACCTTGATGTGCCACTTCCTCTTAAGAATCAGCATGGATACAGATAATGTAGACCAGCGATGAACTTAAACACTGTAATGTATTGGTGAGTATGTGTTTCACAAAATAATGACAAGACATGCAGACGTATAAAATATCTTTATTTTTTTAAAACACACAGAAACCTCACATAGTAATTCACCTTTTAATTAACCTGGTCATGAAGATCACACTTGTCTTTGCTTACTGTCTAACTGTCCAGTACTTTCACTGCGACAACCCAGCACATTACCTGTAAGTACTGGTCAACATCTGGAACCGGGCTGGATTATAAAGCGAACACTTGTTGGCTTTACTTACTGTTAAACTACCCTCTACTTTACCTGTAATACTGGTCAACATCTGGAAACGGGCTGGATTATAAAGTGCTCAGTTGTTGGCTTTACTTACTGTTTAACTACCCTCTATTTTACTGTAACTACTGGTCAACATCTGGAACCGGGCTGGATTATAAAGTGCTCATTTGTTGGCTTTACTTACTTTGTAACTGCCCACTACTTTACTGTAACTACTGGTCAACATCTGGAACCGGGCTGGATTATAAAGTGAACACTTGTTGGCTTTACTTACTATGTAACTACCCTCTACTTTACCTGTAAGTACCCAGCACTTCCCAAAGTTCATGGTAATGTAATTGTGGTTAAATAGATTAAAATGAAATTATTAAAAAAAAAAAACTCTGAATTGGTCCTTTAAAATCAAGAGGTGAGCAGCAAGTTAAAACCAAGGAGACGACAATAAGATTGCTGTTAAAACCAGATCTTTTAATTAAAAACTGTTTTTTATAAAATACAAGCAGGTGGGTTTAAAATGGAGCAGGCAACTTTCCTCTACGGGATGCAAAGTCTATTAAAAAGGATTAAAACGTCAGCCTGCAGTTAGGGTCCTTCCTCTTCCCTTGCTCCTCCAGTGACAGACATGACCTCAGCCAAGGACACCTGTAATTAAGAAGGAAACAGCGGCAGTGGGGGTGCACAACGCAATACAGGCCGAGTACTCTGGCTTCCTCGTAAGCTAGAGTGCTACTACAGTGAAGAATACTTACGCGGCAGGCAGAGCTCTTCACTCTGCCGCTGTTGTAAGGATGCGTCGTAACACTCTGGACTTTCCTTCTCAGCTGGACTCTGCTCCGCTGTGCTCGCGTGGTCTGCGGTGCTCGGCTGGTCCGTGGTGCTTGGCGTCTGTCTGCTCCGCTGTGCTCGGCTGCTCCTCGTATTGCATCCATGGATGTATTATTTTGCGTCCTGTCGACACGTGCCACCCATGGATGTATCTGCTCCTTCCAGCGTTCCCCCACTTCCAGGTGTGCCTCAGGTTAAATTGTCCCCTCTCTCGTCTGATTGGCCACAGACCCGCTCCGTTCTACGGCCCCATTGGGAGTCTCTGGGGGTAATAAAGTGCTCTACAGGTGCAGGCTATCAACATTAAGAGTGTCCCCGCAGGAAGTAATTAAAAACATACTAAAACCCATGCTATAATTAAACTAAAGACCATAAAAACAATTACACAAAATATAAAGACATGTAGAATAAAAACACAAAATAAAACCAATAGCCTACTTCTGCCGTGCAACAGCAAGACACGGGAAACTACACTGTAAGACTCCAGGACTTACACTGTAAGACGCGAGCGTAACTACCTCTAGATACCGCAAATTGTCATGGTGCATGTGTGAGAGTTACCCCAACAGTTGAGGAAACTACACTGTAAGAGATGGGAAACTACACTGTAAGACGCGGGCTATAATCAAAAGTGCTACCTTTTTTTTCCTGCTGCCTGGACAGATTTACTGACCATTGGGATTTGTTTCTGATATAAAGTCTCAGTTTAAATGTTCTCCTGATGTCAGGGTTTCTTTTCTGACTTTATTTGATCAGTTTATTTCTCTGTGTGGATATTTTATGCAGAGAAGCAGGACATTAAGGTTAAATCTTTTTCCAGTCAGCAGTTCTTCACTGTTACCATTGCAACAACAAGCATCTTACAAACTATAAGCATCAGCATAGTAACGATATTTGTTTATCTCTGGGGTATATAAACCAGCTGGAATGAATTTCTTCCCTTTTCACCAAGCCACTTGGAGGTAACTACACTCTTTTTGTGTTTTCTTGCTGGGCAGGGATCATTAGCTTGCTTAAGCTAGCTAGTTCATGATCATTTCTGTTCCTTTTGTGTTTGTAATTAAATCATATTGGGTAGGACACAGACTTCTTCATTTCTTTTGTAGCCATGTTACATTTGTTAGCGTGTATTAACTGAAGGAGTGAAACAGAAAGGTTTAGTATCCTGATTGATCCATGTTTTGAGTGTCATAGATCACACCATGTATGAAAATAAAGTTTGAAGTGTTCTTAATGTGAAAATGAAACAATTGATGAAATATTTTCAGCTTTTACGCTTGATAAATGTTTATTTTAGTCTCTTTTCACATCTGACTTTAAGCTAGCCTTGAGCTTTACTGAGTGTGAATTAAACGGAGCCTCTGTAAATAAACACCACTTACGACTTTATTATCTCGAAAAACTGCGATAAACTCATGTTTCAGATCAATAATTCATCTATAAAAACAGCCTAGTTCCAAACCTGACCCCACATTTTACCATCAGAGGAATAGTGTGAAAGAAAATTCAACAACTTCACCGTAAAGACACCAAAGTACAAGTGTAGTGTAGTGGCACCAAACTCAGCCTGATAATCACACATCTCTTGTAGTTTATACCACAGCTTTGACTTTAGAGAAATAGTTTTTAATGTTATTTATATTTTTAATATTGACGTTTATTCATTGATAGGAAATGACTATGACTGTAATAACTGCTGTTGTTGACTGTAGTGGTACTAAAGTCATTTTTAAATATGATGTAATAAAAATATAAAATGACATTAAGCTGTAATTTATGTTGATTTATAACGGTAAAATGCTAACTATTTGTGATTATGTTTTAATTCTTTAAATAAAGTAGGTATATAGGTAAAACATGAAGTTGCTGTTCAAAAAGTAACCATTCTCATGGAGTGACCCAGTGAAGTATGTTTGCTAATAGGTAATGACTATAAAAACTGTAATGACTGTAGGCTACTGTTGTTGACCATAGTAACACCAAACCCTGCCTGATTATCAAACATCCCTTCTAGTGTATTCTACAGCTCTTATTTAAGATATATATGTTTCAATGTAATTAATATATATTTTTTTAATATTGACATATGTTCATTAATTGATAATAGCTTTAAAAACTGTAATAACTTCACTGTTGTTGACTGTAGAGGCACCAAAGTCAGCCTGATGATCAAACATCTCTTCTAGTTTATAATACAGCTCTACCAAGATGTATATGTTTAAATAAAATGCATATGGCTTTTTAATATAGTGAAGTATATTTATCAATAGGTTTATAATTAATTTATACTTTATTTTTATTTATGTATAAATGACATATATTCCATGTAGGTATTTTTTCAAATATTGATGTGTGTATATATATATATATATATATATATATATATATATATATATATATATATATATATATATATATATATATATATATATATATATATATATATATATATATATATATATATATATATATATATATATATATATATATATATATGTGTATATATATATGTGTGTGTGTATAAATTTAAAAATATATATACATGTGTGTGTGTGTGTATATAAATTTAAAAAATATACATATATATACACTTATTTTTCCTTCATTTTCAAGGCAAACTCGCACACAAGTGGGCCAAAAACTTTTACTAGAAAAACAAAATATTTGTTTACCATTAGTAGTTGTAAACTCAAAATATCTCACTGGTAGTACTAGCATACTTTTTCAGTCCACCAGTAGTATCAGTAAAGCCAAAAGATGAACTAGTAGTATGAGTACAACAAATGCAAACAAGGTTTGATGGATTATAAGCAAATCCAGCACCCTGATGAGCTGTAATACTTTGAATTGCCAGTGGGAAGCTTAAATTTGCCTTTCCACTCCCTAGTAGCATTTAAGGCTTACTTTTAGTACTAGTGAACATTTTGAAGTCTACTAAAATAGACCTGAACAGTCTACTAGTTTTACTAGTGGCCGTTTTTGATCTACTAGTCATAATAGTGACACATTTTGCTTCAGTAGTAAAGTCTACTGGTGCACTAGTTGACCTAAATTGAGTACCTGTCCTGAAAGTTCAAGTAACAGTCGAGCTTAACTACAGTTGATATTGCCAATGTCTATTTCATATCCAAACAGATTTCTGTATTATTGATTTTAGTTGAAGTAAAGTCAGAACAGAATTCAGCAGTTTTCAGTTATCAATTAAAAGTACATAACAGCACACAAGTGTTTTGCCCCACTCACTGCTAAAGAAATAACTAGAAACAAATTATGATTACAAGATGTAAATTATAAATGACATATGAGTCATTATTGACCCATTTGTGGATATTTGACATAGTAATACGAAAACTTGTTCTCTTCATAGCATCAAAAGGGAAAAATGAAAATAAGGATATGTGGTAATCAAAAACCAGATACCCCAAAATGACTTGTAATAACTAATCATAAGATGAATTGATTTTAAAAAATGGAACAAAGATAAACTTAGCCAGCGTTAAATAGCCATTGAAATGAATGCGGGTCATTTCTGACCCATGCTGTGCATTAAACAGAGGGTACCCATGTTGCGCATCAAAGGATTAAACAGAGCCTCTGTAAATCCACAGCACTGCGCTGTGGCGTAATAAAATATCTCTGTTTTTATTTTGGTGTGTTTGGATTGAATACAGTGGTCTGAAAGTTCAAATGACTTTTCAGTGGATCTCAAATGGAGCAGCATAACTTCTTAACAGATAAATGAGCTCAAACCCACTCCATCAGTTTCCTGTGTAAATTTAGTTATGAAGCTGGAGATTCTGCTTTTAAAGTAAGAGTTTTAAGGGTTTTGTATTTTAATTATAGTAGATTGAATTTTTACTTTTGTGTTAGCCCATTTAATATGTTTGTCTACTCTTGTATTTGTGACCTGTCAGGTTGAAATGTGTGTCAGTGAATGAATGACAATTATCCGATTTATCAATTTTTAAGAGACGTTGCTTATCACTAACAACTTTTCTGCCTGGTCATCACATTACATTAAATCATACAGGAAATTTCCTTTCCACCTTTTTTTCTTTCATAATCTATGACATAATTTTTGCCCGTTGTCTCTTCTGGTTAATTTCAGGCGTCACTTTGAATGAATGTCAAATAGTTATTTCAACCAACCTCAATTACATGACAATTTCTTTGTGTGATTTATTTCTTTGCTCCTTGCAAAGTATTTGAAATGTTTTTTAGTCGTCACTGTTTCTTGACTCTGTGAGGATCAATGAATCTTCATTCATGAGTGGTGCTCTATGAAAGATGACAGATTGTGAAGTTGTCCTGGCCAATGTCCTTCCTGATTTAAACTGTAGAGCTGCACTGACATGATCTTATAAACTCAGACATTGACCCCCATGACGAGGAGGAAGTCTTAGTGCTGGACTCTGAGGAAAATATGAGTAAACTTTTAGTTTAGTGTGTTTTGAAAGTGTTCCTGACATTGTTCTGGTTTGATCTTACAGAAAACTAAAGCCTGAGAAAATCACAAACAAGCAGAGACAAGACACCATCGGATCAAGGACCAACACCAACGAAGAAGAGAGAGAGAGGGAGAGAGGAGGAAGGAAGGAGGAGGAGAAGGAAAAGGAGGAGGAGAAGGAGGAGGAAGAGGAGGAGAAGGAGGAGGAGGAGAAGGAAGAGGAAGAGGAGGAGAAGGAGGAGGAGGAGGAGGAGGAGGAGGAGGAGGAGAAGGAGGTAGTAATCCAGGAGAGGAAGAAGAAAGAGTGAGGGAGGATAATGGGACTGAAGCAGTCAGTGAGATACAGGAGCAGGAGCAGGAGGGGGGAGATCTACAGAAAAGGGCAGGAGGAGAATTGGAGAGTGGAGGAGGAGGACAGATGGGGAAATAACCAGGGGAGGAGCAAGGAGGAGAAAGGAAGAAGAAGCAGACAGAAGCTGTCAGTTAGATTGAGACCTATGTGTTGGAGCAAGAAGAGGAGGGAGGAGAATTACAGAAAGGAGCAGGAGGAGAGGCTGAGACTTAAAAGGAAGATGTTCGAGATCGGGACAGGAATAGAGGAGGAGGAGGAGGAGGACAGATGGGTAAGTATCCAGGGGAGGAGCAAGAAGGAGCAAGGATGGATGAAGGGTGAGAAGAAAGGAAGGAGAAGGAGATGGGGTCTGATTCCTTGTTGCACGAAGAGAAGGGAGGAGTTATATAGAAAGGAGCCGTTGGAGAGGCATAGAGCGACTAGATGGAGAGAAGAGGAGGAGGAAAGATGGGCAAATATCAAGTGGAGGAGCGATAAGGAGCAAGGATGGATGAAGGGTGAGGAGAAAGGAAGGAGAAGGAGATGGAGACTGAGGCTGCCAGGTATATTCAGATGCATGAGTTGTTGCACGAAGGGGAGGGAGGAGATCTACAGAAAGGAACAGGTGGAGAGGCAGAGAGTGGGGGAGGAGGTTTTGGAGAGGGAGAGAGGAGGAGGAGATGTTAAAACAACAGGTTAGAATGTTTGAGAGCAGGAGAGAGGAGGAGAAACAGGAGCAGGGGATACAGGTGAAGGATATGGAAGGTAGGAGATGGCTGGTGGAGCAGAGAATTGAGCTAGAGGAGAGAGAGCAGCAGGAGATGTTTGAGAAGCAGGAGCAGGAGGAGAGTAAGAGGCAGGAGGTGATTGAGAAGCAGGAGCAGAAGGAGAGGGATAGGCAGGAGATGATTGAGAAGCAGGGGCAGGAGGAGAGAGAGGAGGAGGAGATGATTGAGAAGCAGGAGCAGAAGGAGAGAGTGAGGCAGGAGATAATTGAGAAGCAGGAGGAGGGTAAGAGGCTGGAGGTGATTGAGAAGCAGGAGTAGGAGGAGAGTGAGAGGCAGGAGGTGATTCAGGACCAGGAGGAGAGACTGTGGCAGGAGATAATTGAGAAGCAGGAGAAGGGTAAGAGGCTGGAGATGATTGAGAAGCAGGAGCAGGAGGAGAGTGAGAGGCAGGAGATGATTCAGGACCAGGAGGAGAGACTGTGGCAGGAGATGATTGAGAAGCAGGAGCAGAAGGAGGGTAAGAGGCAGGAGATGATTGAGAAGGAGCAGGAGAAGAGTAAGAGGCAGGAGATGATTGAGAAGCAGGAGCAGAAGGAGAGTATGAGGGAGGAGATGATTGAGAAGGAGGAGAAGGAGAGTAAGGGGCAGGAGATGATAGAGAAGCAGGAGCAGAAGGAGAGTAAGAGGCAGGAGATGATTGAGAAGAAGAGGCAGCGGAGGCTGGGATGGAAAAGAAAGCAGAAGGAGAGGAAGAAACAGGAGAGAGAGAGGCAGGAGATGATTGAGCAGCAGGAGCAAGAGGAGAGAGTGTGGAGGAGGAGATGATTGAGAAGCAGGGGCAGAAGGAGGGTAAGAGGCAGGAGATAATGGAGAAGCAGGAGCAGGAGGAGAGAGAGGAGGAGGAGATGATTGAGAAGCAGGAGCAGAAGGAGAGTGAGAGGCAGGAGATGATTCAGGACCAGGAGGAGAGACTGTGGCAGGAGATAATTGAGAAGCAGGAGGAGGGTAAGAGGCTGGAGATGATTGAGAAGCAGGAGGAGAGTGAGAGGCAGGAGATGATTCAGGACCAGGAGGAGAGAGTGTGGCAGGAGATGATTGAGAAGCAGGAGCAGAAGGAGGGTAAGAGGCAGGAGATGATTGAGAAGGAGCAGGAGGAGAGTAAGAGGCAGGAGATGATTGAGAAGCAGGAGCAGAAGGAGAGTATGAGGGAGGAGATGATTGAGAAGGAGGAGAAGGAGAGTAAGAGGCAGGAGATGATTGAGAAGCAGGAGCAGAAGGAGAGTAAGAGGCAGGAGATGATTGAGAAGAAGAGGCAGCGGAGGCTAGAATGGAAAAGAAAGCAGAAGGAGAGGAAGAAACAGTAGAGAGAGAGGGAGATGATTGAGCAGCAGGAGCAAGAGGAGAGAGTGTGGCAGGAGATGATTGAGAAGCAGGAGCAAGAGGAGAGTGAGAGGCAGGAGATGATTCAGGACCAGGAGGAGAGAGTGTGGCAGGAGATTATTGAGAAGCAGGAGCAGAAGGAGGGTAAGAGGCAGGAGATGATTGAGAAGGAGGAGAAGGAGAGTAAGAAGCAGGAGATGACTGAGAAGCAGGAGCAGAAGGAGAGTAAGAGGCAGGAGATGATTGAGAAGAAGAGGCAGCGGAGGCTGGAATGGAAAAGAAAGCAGAAGGAGAGGAAGAAACAGGAGAGAGAGAGGCAGGAGATGATTGAGCAGCAGGAGCAAGAGGAGAGAGTGTGGCAGGAGATGATTGAGAAGCAGGAGCA
>JAZDUH010000136.1:9412500-9447500 GCA_036419115.1 Scarus forsteni
GCTTCCCTTGCCTGGGCGTGGGTTACCGGGGCCCCCACCTGGAGCCAGGCCTGGGGGTGGGGCTCGTAGGCGAGCGCCTGGTGGCCGGGCCTACGCCCACGGGGCCTGGCCGGGCCCAGCCCGAAGGAAAGACGTGGGACCTCCCTCACATGGACCCACCACCCGTGAGAGGGGCCATAGTGGTCGGGTGCAGTGTGAGTTGGGCGGCGGCCGAAGGCGGGGGCCCTGGCGGTCCGATCCTCGGCTGCAGTGTTTAGCTCTAGGGACGTGGAACGTTACCTCTCTATCGGGGAAGGAGCCGGAGCTCATGCGCGAGGTGGAGCAGTTCCGACTAGATACAGTCGGACTCATCTCGACACATAGCTTGGGCTCTGGAACCAGTCCTCTTGAGAGGGGCTGGACTCTCTTCCACTCTGGAGTTGCAGATGGTGAGAGGCGTCGGGCGGGGGTGGCAGTGCTCGTCTCCCCTAGGCTTGAGGCCTGTGCGTTGAAGTTTACCCCGGTGAACGAGAGGGTAGCCTCCCTCCGCCTTCGGGTGGGGGGACGGAACCTGACTGTTGTTTGTGCTTATGCACCAAACAACAGTTCAGAGTATCCACCCTTCTTGGATTCCCTGGAGGGGGTGCTGGAGAGTGCCCCTTCTGGGGACTCCCTCGTTCTACTGGGGGACTTCAACGCTCACATCGGCAATGACAGTGAGACTTGGAGGGGCGTGATTGGGAGGAACGGCCCCCCCGATCTGAACCCGAGTGGTGTTCTGTTACTGGACTTCTGTGCCCATCACAGACTGTCCATAACGAACACCATGTTCAAACATAAGGGTGTTCATATGTGCACTTGGCACCAGGACACCCTAGGTCGCAGTTCGATGATCGACTTTGTCGTCTTATCATCGGACTTATGGCCTCATGTTTTGGACACTCGGGTGAAGAGAGGGGCGGAGCTGTCAACTGATCACCACCTGGTGGTGAGTTGGCTCTGATGGTGGGGGAGGATGCCGGTCAGACCTGGGAGGCCCAAGCGTGTTGTGCGGGTCTGCTGGGAACATCTGGCAGAGTCTCCTGTCAGAAAGAGTTTTAACTCCCACCTCCGGGCGAAGTTCAACCATGTGGCGGGGGAGGCAGGGGACATTGAGTCCGAGCGGGCCTTGTTCCGGGCCTCTATTGTGGAAGCGGCTAATCGGAGCAGTGGCCGTAAGGTGGTTGGTGCCTGTCGTGGCAGCAACACCCAAACCCGCTGGTGGACACCAGGGGTAAGAGATGCCGTCAAGCTGAAGAAGGAGTCCTATCGGGTCCTTTTGGCCCGGGGGACTCCGGAGGCAGCTGACAGGTACCGGCTGGCCAAGCAGAATGCAGCTTTGGTGGTCGCTGAAGCAAAAACCCGGGCATGGGAGGAGTTCGGAGAGGCCATGGAGAACGACTTCCATACGGCTTCGAAGAGATTCTGGACCACCATCCGGCGTCTCAGGAGGGGGAAGCAGTGTGCTGTCAATACTGTCTATGGCGGGGATGGCACGCTGCTGACCTCGACTCGGGATGTTTTGGATCGGTGGAAAGAATACTTCGAAGACCTCCTAAATCCCACCAGCACGTCTTCCAGTGCGGAAGCAGACCTGGGGGACTCTGTGGTGGGCTCTTCTATCTCTGGAGCTGAGGTTGCCGAGGTGGTCAAGAGGCTCCTCGGTGGCAGAGCTCCGGGGGTGGATGAGATCCACCTGGAGTTCCTCAAGGCCCTGGATGTTTTAGGGCTGTCATGGTTGACACGTCTATGCAACATCGCATGGACATCGGGAACAGTGCCACTGGATTGGCAGACTGGGGTGGTGGTTCCTCTTTTCAATAAGGGGGACCGGAGGGTGTGCTCCAACTACAGGGGGATCACACTCCTCAGCCTCCCCGGTAAGGTCTATTCAGGGGTACTGGAGAGGAGGGTCCGTCGGATTGTCGAACCTCGGATTCAGGAGGAGCAATGTGGTTTTCGTCCTGGTCGTGGAACTGTGGACCAGCTCTATACCCTCCATAGGGTGCTCGAGGGGGCATGGGAGTTTGCCCAACCAGTCCACATGTGCTTTGTGGACCTGGAGAAGGCATTCGACCGTGTTCCTCGCGGCATCCTGTGGGGGGTGCTCCGGGAGTATGGGGTAGCGGATCCCCTGATACGGGCTGTCCGTTCCCTGTATGACCGGTGTCAGAGTCTGGTCCGCATTGCCGGCAGTACATCTGAGCCGTTTCCGTTGGGGGGTTGGACTCCGCCAGGGCTGCCCTTTGTCACCGATTCTGTTCAGTACTTTTATGGACAGAATTTCTAGGCACAGCCAGGGCGTTGAGGGGTTCCGGTTTGGTGACCTCAGGATCAGGTCTCTGCTTTTTGCAGATGATGTGGTCCTATTGGCTTCATCGAACCGGGACCTCCAGCTTTCACTGGATCGGTTCGCAGCTGAGTGTGAAGCGGCTGGGATGAGAATCAGCACCTCCAAATCCGAGTCCATGGTTCTCGCCCGGTAGAGGGTGGAGTGCTCTCTCCGGGTCGGGGATGAGATTCTACCCCAAGTGGAGGAGTTTAAGTACCTCGGGGTCCTGTTCACGAGCGGAGGAAGGGTGGATCGGGAGATTGATAGGCGGATTGGTGTGGCGTCAGCAGTAATGCGGGCTCTGCACCGGTCTGTCGTGGTAAAAAGGGAGCTGAGCCGTAAGGCAAAGCTCTCGATTTACCGGTCGATCTTCACCCCTATTCTCATATACGGTCATAAGCTTTGGGTCGTGACCGAGAAAACGAGATTGCGAGTACAAGCGGCCAAAATGAGCTTCCTTCGCAGGGTAGCTGGGCTCTCCCTTAGAGATAGGGTGAGAAGTTCAGTCATTCGGGAGGAGCTCAGAGTAGAACCGCTGCTTCTATGCGTTGAGAGGAGCCAGATGAGGTGGCTCGGGCATCTGGTCAGGATGCCTCCTGGACGCCTCCCCAGTGAGGTGTTCCGGGCACGTCCCACCGGTAGGCGGCCCCGTGGTAGACCCAGGACACGCTGGAGAGACTATGTCTCTCAGCTGGCCTGGGAACGCCTTGGGATCCCCCTGGAAGAGCTGGACGAGGTGGCCGGGGAGAGGGAAGTCTGGGCTTCCCTGCTTAGGCTGCTGCCCCACCACCCGACCACGGATAAGCGGAAGAAGACGGTACGGTACGGTACGGTACAGGAAAGGTTTTTCACTACATTTTCCCTCTGCATCTTTAGATTGTGCACATCAGCTTGAAAGAAAGCATATTCATCAACTTTGTGTTGCATGTGTACCATTAATGATGGATTAGGAAATGGTATGATGAAGCCCAAGATTTCTCCTGTTATGAAGTTAGTCTATAAACCACAGGCCTATTCACTACATAGATTAATAAATTAAAAAGAATATTGTATGTAATTGTTTTATCTTTATTTGGTGCCTCAGGTGCCTCTTGTGCCAGACTATGATGTAAAATTCCCAAACAAAAGCTGAGGTCTCTGCTGACTGCAAGTTCAGCATTGTAGGGGATCAGACATTTGGGATCTCTCGATGCTCATCCACAGTGGAGAAACACTGTCCGATTCATGTTTGACGAGGAGGCAGACACGGCCTCACAAAGATGTAGTCAATAAACTGGATATCACGAAGCTTGATGCTGTAGTTGGTGAGTGCATTTAATTTAAGACAAAACTTCTAAAGTAAATCTAAACATATTGTTTTCCTCCCTCTTTTAGCAGCAAATGACTGTAATGTTGCATGTAATTATAATTAAAAAATAATAACTATTTATTCACATTAGAACCTTTAAAAAACAATGTTTAAAAAGTGCTTTAACAGAGCTAACAAAAGCTGAAAAATGTAGAACTCTGGGTACAATAAAATTAAACAGGTCAAACAGAGACCAAAAGACTAAGAGGATAAAGCAGAGGGTCATGTTACTTAAAGCAACAAAAGAAAACAAACTGGTGAGCTAGAAATAGCTGACATAATTTTCAGAAGAACACTGTGAAGAAGGCATTTTGTTTTATGTAAAATTACAGGACAATAAATAGATCATATATTTATAAATACATACATTTATGACAGTTGATAGTTGACATCACATGAGGAAAATGGAAAACAAGAGGGCAGAAAGAGGATGGCTCAAAGAGAAAAGAATAAATACATCAAATAAAATAGAAAAAATAATAATAATAATAAAGGGAGTATATTAAAAGGAAAAAAATGGTAAAAACAGGACTAAGACGATGAGACCAGTGAGGAGAATAAGAGGAGTTTAAAAACTAGTTCAATAGGTAATTGTAAAACAAAATATGTAGATAAAATAAATAGCTAACATTGAAGATAAATAAGTATGTAAGTAATAAAAGGACTATGTAAAAGCAAGTCTTAAAAAGCTAGTTTTAGGATGCGATTTAAAAGATGTCACTGATTCTGCATGCTTTTAGTCTTAGGGCATGGTTTCCAAAGTGGAGGAGCTCTGACAGACAAGGCCCGATCACCATCAGGGTAGTCTTCAGCTTCGACTTTGGAGCAGCCAAAAGGCCCCCCCGGAGGCTCAGAAGGTGTCAGTAATTCAGAGATGTAGGCTGGAGCCAGATCTGTAAGGGCTTTAAAAGTGATCAGTAAAGTCTTAAAATGGATTCATAAGTGAAGAGAAAGCAAGTGGAGAGAAGTAAGGACAGCAGGGATGTGATGTCATCTGTTAAAATCAGTTAAAAGTCCAATAGGAGATGATATTGGTTCAATCACTGTCACTTTAAATATAGAAATACATAGTTATAATGACATAGAGTCACTTACTCACTCACACACTATCAATACTAAAATAAATTCTAAAAAGTTAGTTATCGGATCCTTTAATGCTTCATTGTTAACTTATGATTGATTTAATCTTGATAGTACTCACCAGCACCTTCCTCTATTAAACCTGCCCACTTCATACCAGAGGAACCAGAGTCTCTGGCTAATCCCATTTAAAAGAAGATCATGCTCTGAGAGTACATTGTTTTATTGAGAGTGGTTATGAAAAGTTCAAAATACATAATGCATTCGTACATTTGGTCATCATATGGAAATGTTTTACATATAAAATGGCTCTCAAAAATATTTAAAGCAATCATTACTTATTTATTTTGTAAAAATTAAGAGGTTCTTTAGCTGATGATATGTCCGTCTCTGTTCGGCTCTCCAAACCTGAACTCATATAGTTACTCCTGTTTATAAAAAGTCATAGGGAGCTTTAAAGACATCCACCTGTAGTTCATATTAAAACACAAGACCCTGTGCTCAATAAAAACAATCTTGAATTTCTAGGTCTTAGTATTTTCCTAAGCAAGTCCACACAGCCTCTCACTGAGCTCCCACAGCTTCTTGGCTGCAGCGACGTCCTTGGCCTGATCATACAGCTCCCTCACAGTGCAGTTGGAGAAGTAGCGTCTGCTCAGGGGTTCGAGTCCCTCCTGCAGGGCGCAGTGCAGCGTGGTCTGAGCTCCCTGCTCTGGGTTCTTGAAGAAGTACATCGTCAAGGGCTTCAAGATAAGCTGCAGCAAAAAGCTTATGTTCCTGGCCAGCTCAGTGTTAATCGCTCCTGAAATTAAAAAAAACAAAAAACAATTTTTGTCAAACAACCGAGAGCAAGGTGAATTTTATTTCCATTTAATATGATTAAAGTTAAGAAATGACAATATTGATGCCTGTTTGATGGTTGAAGAGGACGTTGCACAGCTTACTGTCAGAATAAATCTGAAAAACATCCCTAAACGACGTCCCAAGTCCCAGAGCTTTGTGCTTGTTCAGGCAGTCAAAGTCTATCTTCCCCCAGTTATGACCCACTGATGACACATTGACCACCCGGCTGGGCTCGGACGCCTTCAAACGATCCAGCAGCAGATTGGTCAGCAGGAAGTGACCGATGTGATTGACACCAAACATCAGCCCAAGTCCGTCCTCTGTATGACCCTGCATGAAAATACCTGGACCAAATAAAACATGAACATAAGACTCATTTTGCATTCACTGAAAAAATTACCTTTGGCAAGGAGGCTTTGGTTTTGTCAGGGTCTGTCTGTTTGCTGGTCTTAAGGAAGACAATGCAAACACTACTGCATGGATTTACATGAACATTTTACTAGAGGTGGGGTTTGGTCCAAGAAAGAAGGTATTTCAGTTTGGTGTTGATCCAATCCAGGTTGACGTCACAAAAAAACATTTAAGTTTATAATGGCAAATCTCATGCATTTAAGTCATTATGGGAATTGTAGTTGATTTACAAACTGGCATCAATGTTTTTCAAGTCTATGTCACTACATTTCCCAGCTTCCCTTGCAGTGCCAGAGGAAGACTTCTGCTAACACAACAGCGAACAAACGCGTGGTAGATAGGCATGTTTTTTTCTGATTTTGTAACAGGAATGCTGATAACTTTTGAGATCCAATAGTATCCCGCTGCAGCCTTGCAGACAGCACTCTCAGGACTGTCAGTTTTTCACAACAGCGCCACCCAGTGAATTGGAGTTGTCTTTGCAGGGCAAATAGGGTTAGGGTTGGGGCTGACCTTCCCACTGCGCATGTGCGACTGAGGGGAGTGAGAGTGCAGCCGTGAGAGTCCGGGTCAGGAGAGTGCTGCCTGCAAGCCTGCAGCTGGACCCTTCTTCAGGGATCACGTCAGCATGCAGCATTCAACACATGGACAGACATGAGTGGACTCTCCACTGTCCAACTGAAGTGGAAAGCCACTTCCATAACTACTTTTCTAATTTCTAAATACCATCCTTGATAACTGTATTGGCTTAATTAGCTTTTGAAATGTTTGCAGATAGGATATCAGCAAAATAGCCAACATTTTGCATCTCTATTTTTTATCCTGTTGCAATTTGTTTATTACAAATTTCACAAAGAACTTGAAGGGTTTTGTATTTTAGTTATAGTAGATTGAATTCTTACTTTTGTGTTATCCCATTTCATATATGTGTCTTCTCTTGAATTTGTGACCTGTCACGTTGAAATGTGTGTCAGTGAATGAATGACAATAAACAGTGTTTGTCAATTTTTAAGAGACGTTGCTTATAACCAAATAGAAGTACACTTATAGCTTATAACTGTATTGGCTAAATTAGCTTTCAAATGTCTGCAGATAGGAAATCAGCAAAATAGCCAACATTTTGCATCTCTATTTTATCCTGTTGCAGTTTGTTTATTACAAATTTCACAAAGCAGTGACAATAAGAAGCAATAATTTTGCAGCTGTTGTAAACAAACTGAATTTTTATTTGTATTTTTTTCAGTAGACATATAACACTGTGCACCACATTTGTGCTTATAGTCTTTAAAATATCAGATTCAAATGTGCTTTACATCGTAAAATATAAAATAAATGAATACTATCATGGATTATGATTCGAAACACTGAGTTGGGAGGCGTAGAAATAAGTCCAAAAATGTGGAAGTGAATTAACTTTTCGCATCCAGGTTGCCAAGGCCAAAACAACACGCACAGGATTTTAAACTTTAATCAGAAATAATGAAATGCATGTGATATTATCAACTTTTGAATCTCAAAGCATTGTTGTGAGTTTCAAACTTGGTTGCTAATAACTTCCAATGAGGATTACAAAACTTGCAGTGGACCATTTCTAATCAGTAATTCACCATAGCAACAACCATGAGGACAACACTGACCAGTTCACTTGATTACGAGGAAATTCTCAGACAAGAGGTCACATGATGAAATTTGCTGGATATATTGTAGTTGCTTACATTTTTTAGTTCTGTATTATCTTAATCATAACGTTTTACTCTCACCAATTACATTTTATTTTAATAATCAAGGAAGTTGGATTAACTTGTCAAGGTTAACACATGGAACAAATGTTAAAGTTAAATATTTTTTAGTTAGCGACAGAGCTTATTATCGGCAGAGCTCAAAGACCAAAGTGAAAAAAACAACATGCTTTTAGTTTTGGTCTGTGTGGATGTGCTTATCTTTTGACAAACTAATAAAAAATCATAATAAACGACCAAAGAGACCTATCAGCAGTGATAGAAAATCCATTGTCAGGCAAGGCATAAAAGATTAAAGGAATATTACACCCAAAGAATGATATGCCTTAATTTTCTACTCACCCTCATGCTGAGCAACACTCTGGAGCACTTTTTTGATGTCTCAAATGCAGCCGGAGGTCCGGGGTGATTTTCGCTGTGAACAAACGTCCATCAAACAGGGGACGACGGAGCCCGAAGAAAAAGGTCAATAAAAGTCCACAAAAACGTGCCTATTTTCCTTCATACTGCTCGTCCGCTGTAATCCAAGTGTCCTGAGCGGGTAACGTCCATAATTAATTCGAAACGAGGTCATTTAGTACATTTTTCGAGCCTAAACAGTGCTATATCGTACTTCCGCAGTGCACGTCTATGCGCGCTCCCTGCACTACTTAAGCCGCGGCAGACCAATCCAGACGGCTACGTCTTTCACAATACATGTAATTTTGCCCACAGCCCAATTTTTTGTTTATTGTGTGGTATTTGTAGTACACCCAGAGACTCCCAAGAATATACCTTTAGAAAATCCAAAAGTCATCCAGGGCCTGTACTATGACCTATTTTATGATCATTGCCATAGGTGTGAGCCAGGGTGCACACTTTACCCCAAAACTTACTCAAACACAAATAATAAATCATCAAATTGGGTCAAATTACCTTCACTGAAGTCTGGTGCATCTTTTGAAATCAAATGTAAAGCTAAGTATTACAATTGAAAGAAGTTATTGAATTTTACTGGGAAAAAAAATAGTTTTTTTATGATTTTTTTCAACAAATTCAATTCTTTAGAGATGTGTCTGACCAACTTACAGTTGCTGTATAACTAAAATACTTACAAATTATTTGGCCACATATTTATTCTCAAAGTGGGAAAAAAATCATCAAATTCTGAGAACAAACCTGATAAATTGAACAACAAGTAATAACTAAACTACTTACAATCTTATGGACGCACAGGAAATGCATAAAAATAAAAAGGGATATTCCTAGAGCTGTGGAGATGATGCTGCAAGGATGACAGAGAGAATAACAAAGAAACAGTCCAAACTTGCTCCTTCACTCTGAGCAGGAGGGAGAGGGCATGATTGACAGGGATGTCCGAGGTTGTCGATAGGTGAAGAAGTGGGGTGAGGTAATTAGTATGCAGGTAACCTGACACCAAACCTTTTATAACCTTTGCCCTGGTTCCCCCAGGGGTGCCCGCACCTGTGGCCATGGTCTCCCTGGGCATGGGCAACTACTTGGGTATCCGGCGGTGATCACCTCACATGCATGCGTGTACAGATACACATGCTCCTGTCGAGACTAACTGAGAGATATGATCAATCCCGTCTGAACATGCTGAGTTGGGCACTCTTACACATCTTCTCACATCCTGTGATGCATACTCCTCTGTATCTTATCCATGTGGCCCACCCCCCCACTATCAAGACCCCACATCTCTGGGGCGACACAGACTGTAATGGAGGAGTAGCGTGAGCGGACCATGATGAAATATTGGTAAAACTAATGAGTTTTGGACGTTTAATGCAGTTTTAGGAGCGGCGCTGTATGCCCCGTGTGCTACCATTATCCGCTCGATTTTGGATCTAAATATCTCTCGAAGCACTGTTTGGATCAGGAAAGCCTTCTGGGTGAGTATATTGTTCTACTTCATTCAATAAACAAGGTGAAAGCTGTAGAAACCGAACTTTTCCTTTAAGTCTAAAAGCTTTGAAAGTAAGACATGTTTATGAAGATTATAAGTCTGAACTAAGCATGTAAGTGTAATCATTTTTTTGCCCACGTACTTAATTAACAGTGATGATCCAAGAGCACAGTAAAAAATCAAGCAAACTGTTTGTCGAGAGAACCATCACAGTGCTATCCTCCAGGTTGGCCTTTACCTCCTGTATCTGCACCCCTCAATTTTTCCTGGAAGTCAAAAACAAGGCTGTTCAGCATGTAATTCAATGGACATCTAAATGGTTGTCAGTCTCTCTATATGATCAACTAGTGTGTCCAAGGTGTACCCCACCTCTGGGCTAATGTCAGCTGGGATAGGCCCCCTACAAACCTGAAAGGGATAAGTGGTCAAGAAAACTGCTGGATCACTGGAAGCTACATTGTTTATTTTCAATTTGAGTGATATGGGCACCAGTTTTTTAAAATTAAGACATAGTGAATTAAATAAAACATATCTTACTTAACCTTAGCTAAATCAAACAAAATCAAAGGGCCATTTAAGAACCTAGGGGATGTGCTGCTGGCAAAAGAACTTCATACTCCTTGTAAAGGTATTTTTAATAGTTAACTGTCCTTAAAGTGAACTAAGTACAAAAGAAAGCATGGCTGGTGCCATTCCTGTAAGTTAACAAATAAATACAACTTATATGACAAACACACACACACCCATACACACAGACACAAACAAGTATAGTGCTTAATATTTTTATTAGACCACATTAAAAAAAAAGAAAACTAGAAAACAAAAGTTTTAAAAAAAATCTGAAAACACTTTTTTAACTTCTTCCTGAGAAGTCAAACAATTTATCAGATATTGCTTTCAAACACTGAACAAAGTTTCCTGCCCAGGAATGAAAATAAATAACCATAATGTGACATATGAATCAAGAAATAGTTATGTGAGTTTCAATTTTTTGCTTTCTTCAAATAGTTCATTTGAAAATTCCAAAATTACACAAAAAATAAAAATATAATTTTAGTTAGTGAGCTTCTACATTCTGATGTATCAACAATAACAGAAACATTAAAAGTTATGTTTCTAACTCCTGTTCAGTATAGCTGTGGCACTAACTGACATAGAACAGAGCTTTTATGAATTTGCTAAGGAACGGAGCATAAATACAATACATCCATGTTCACACATACATATACACATTTATATACACACACATATATATATATATATATATATATATATATATATATATATATATATATATATATATATATATATATATATGTATATAAATACACATATATATACACATATATATGATGTATGTATGTATAGAAATTCTTTGAAATCACATTACAAGAAGCATTGAAACAGATTCTTAGAACATGTACTGGTCCTTTACATATTTTATCCACAAAATTCAATGTAAATCAGCAAAACATCAGTCGAAGGCCGCTGTGATGATACAATGGAGCATTGATTACTTAAAAGTAACCACAGATTTACAAAACATTTTGATAATGCTCAGCTTTTACACTTTGTGAAAGGGATGTCCAGGTCAACGCACTTTTGCATAAACCTTGAATGGTTCTGGCACACGTGCAATTCCTGTCATCCCTTCTGTACTAAGCTTTACTCCATCAGGAACAGAGACAGAAAACTTCTGTAGTAATCCAACCAGAAACAGGAACAGCTCCATCTTGGCAAGACTTTCTCCAAGACACACACGTTTACCTGATTTGATGACAAACAACAAAAATTATAGAAAAGAATTCACAATGACACCAAACTTCTGCAGTATGTCAAACTCAAATTTTACGAGAGCTGATGATAAAGTGAGATGTCAGGATCTTAATTTCATCATCAGATCAGCTTATATTAAAAAGATGTTGTTGTTTTACCTGCAGAGAAGGGAATGAAAGCTTCTCTCTTCACAAACTTTCCCTCAGAATTGAGGAAGTGTCCAGGGTTGAAGGTGTTTGGAGTCTCCCATTCACTCTCGTCAAACAGCACGCTCGACAGAAGAGACATCAAGGTTGAACCCTAACAATATATATATAATTACCTTGTTTACATCAAGTTAGTTAAAAAAAAACCTTTCAGACAGTGAACAAACTTTGTAAAAAAGTACCTTGGGGATGAAGTAGCCACCCAGTGTTGTGTCCTTGGCAGCCTTTCTTGGTGCATTGAGAGGAATAATGTTTCCATATCTCTGGATCTCATGGATGACAGCATCAGTGTAAGGCAGGTTCGGCCTGTCAGCCATTGTGGGCAGGCGGTTTTGTCCAATTACTTGGTCTATCTCTGCCTGGACTTTCTCTAAAATACAGCAACACTGAACAAATTAGCCTTGGGACAAAAAGGACAAGAAATTGAAATATCATTTGAATCAAATGTAGTGATCTGCAGATACTTCACTACATGAACTGAAAAAAAAAGGCTTCATCTTAATTAAGATCACTAAAAGGTCGCCATTTTGCAGTGTGGAGCATCTCTGGTTGTTGTGAAAACAGTTGAAGAGGACAGATTGTCTCAATGTTCCCAGAGTGGAGGTCAGGACCCCTTGGAGGGTAGCAAGACACCAAAAGTGTATTGCAAATGAAAGATTAGAACAACTTCAGAATGGAAATTGTCACTGTGCCCAGCTGAAACTGTCAACACCTCCCCCTGGTGCGCTGCACACCCAACTCAGCACAGCTGGTTTACCAAATTGCTGAATTGGCTGTGTACTGTGGTGTGCCGGACAAAATTACCACAGCACAGGGTGCGCCATGATCTGCCACCCTGTGTTGCACCAGGAAATTAGGGCCCATTGTGATGAAACAATAGGATATGCACATTGTGGTTTTGATGATAAAGCCATATATTGTCCAGCCCTCGAATACATTTATGTATCAGAATGAATGTATTTGTGTCAGTATGTATGTAAATGAGTATGATGTCATATTTTTCAATTTTTTTCTTAATTCATTGATTCATTCTGTTTTTTTCATGAAGACAACATCAAATGGTTAAACACTTTTATAAGCCTCACCATAAAGTCTTGTAAACAGTAAGACACTGACATGTAAAAGTGCAAACCCAGAGGAAAGTTTACTGCTCAAAGTTTGCTCTTTTATGGCCAGGGAGATAAATTTCAAATTCTGATCTCAGCCTCATTTTCGTATCTATTTTGCCTAAAAGGTTTCTCATATACATCTCCTAAAATTTACTGGGAGAAATAAATGAGACTGAACAATTAGAGGGAGTCATACTTAAGACTAAATGGAGGATACCTTGATAATCTCAATTAAGTGTTTTTAATGGGGGGGGGGGGGCTCAGCGGACCGCGGCTCAGTAAAACTTATATCAGCACCTGCTTCTGTTTTAGCCCAGTTTTTCTGCTTTGTGTCCCTTTTTAAAATGCGCCACAAAATGACGTGCTGCTGCTGGATTAAACTTATATCAGCACCTGCTTCTGCTTCTGTTTTAGCCCAGTTTTGGCTTTGTGCCCCTTATTAAAGTGCGCCAGAACATGACGCGCTGCAGCCACGGCGGGACTGTTTGAGCGCCACAGTAATACCGAGCTGCAAAGTATGCCCGGTGCACCTCCAAATGCCCTGCGTCTTAAACCATTCATGGGACTCCTGAAGTGTTTCCATACAGAGTTCCATATTAGCCACGTTGTTCACTACAACAGACACTTGTTTTTTCTACTCGACCTTTGAGGCATCGGAAAGTTCATATAATCCTGCAGAGATGTTTCTTCCCGTGTCCGCCTCTCCTTTTTTACCTCTCTCAAGCAGAAGACTCTTTGCTTTCCAGTTTTCATCAATGAAATGGGCTGTCACTGTCATATAGGACTCCATTCGAAGAGACGTCCACATCGGTTATCTTTATCTATTAACTCAGAAACGTTCTCTTTTTTACTCCCTCGTATTTTGCCGTATGTGCGTGCGTAATTGTGTGGCGCGCTGACACTGAATATCCAGGTTCCAATGTTTTCTTGGACTTCCACACCAATGGGCCTCATACCCTCAGAAATGAAATTGACAATTCCATCTGTGATGTCGTTTTTGCATTTGGATATTTATATGAGGCATACAATCCAGCGCGGACTGGGTGAGGGATCCCGCCGCTGAAGTGGGCAGAGCGTATGCAGCAGCGGCATGCAGCTATAAAACGAATAAAGGATTATCAGACTGGAATATTGAAAATTTCTTAATATAATATTGATATTGAAATGAATGATAAATACATTAAAAGACAGGCTGTTACCTGTGAAACGGTTCACTTGATACATTTCTCCTGATAAAATGAACCATATACTGTAGGGGAAAATATAAATTGATACATTTGGTCGACCAATCAGAATTTTGGTTGACTGAGCACACATCGACCAATAAGTCGACCAGTCGACTTGGACTTTACAGCCCTAGTCAGAAGAGTCATCATGAACGATATTTACATGCTATAGAGAATGTTATTTTTGGCTAATGTAAGCATACAACTGTATAAAAATCTGTTTAACTGGAGCTGCACGAATGTAAGAGCACAACTATTTTGTGTCTTCTCCATTTAGTTAGAAGCACATGCTTTTCACCTACTCTGGATTTCTGGGTTATTGACGAGGAGAACCAAAGCCCACAGCAAAGTGGTGGAGGTTGTCTCTGTTCCAGCCAGAAACAGATCCATAGAGCACAGGGCTAGATTGGTCTCACTGAAGCCCAGATTGGTCTACTTGTGCTAGTCAGAAACACAGAGGAGACATAATAGTGAAGGACTGGCAGTCTGAGAGGAAAAACTTTACTTTACAATGAGAGAAGTAAATGTCTTTATTTACTTTTTCCATTTCAATGATGAAGGCATCAATGTAGTCCCTGGGATTGTTGTGGTCCAGGTTCTTCTTGTGCTTTTGCACTTCCTGACCAATGTACTCTTGAAGTATATCATTAAGTTTGAACATTTTGTTGTGCTGACCTGGCATGTGCTTCATCACTGCAGGGAATGATTCATACAGCTACATGTAAGAAGAGACAAGAAGAGATAAACATATTTAGCCTTTTACTTATACATGTGCCTCTCATTCTGAGTATTAGCTTTTACAATGCCACCAAGATATTTTGATAAATTACAGACTTACCCAAGTCCATATAGAGCCCTGCAAGACAAGGAATTCTGACAGACTTTTCAGCATATATTTGAAGTTGTGGTCACTGTAGTCAAACCGTTTCCCCATCACCAGCTGACAAATGATGTTAGACACAGCGTTGTTGAAGTAGTTTGCTGGGTTGAAAGGTCCACCTGCAGAAGAGGAGAAACTTTATAGCCAATACTGTACTCCTAAAGATCCCCAAATGTTATGAGCAGTGTTGAAGTGACCGTGAATCACCTTTCTCATTCTCAATCGCCTCCTGCAAATGCCGGATTTCTTCACAGATGTTCAGCTCAGTGGTGTTTTTGCCAAAACCAAAACTTCTTAACGTAGACAGAGCAAAGCGTCGTTGTATCTTCCATGTTTCACCATTGCTCGCAAACAGACCACCTTTAAAAAGTAATAAGGACATGACAGGATTAAAATTTCATTATTCATTATTCTGTGTACATCATCGAGTAAAAGAAATAAATGTAAACCTGAGGATCCTGAGTAAAGTCTGTTCTGGGTTGGACTGTCCGGACGATCCACAAAGTTCTCTGCTTGTGTTATGACAGCTTCTTTCACAGCTTTGTATCCAGACAAACACACTATCTTTTCACTGCCAAGTCGAACACTGAATACATTCCCGTGAATACCAGCCAGCTGTGGAAAACACACCTTCATATTTAATATGTTTCTTTCTGTCATATAAAACACAATCACAAGATGTTCTTCCTCACAGGCCAGGGGAGCACCAGGGTAAAACAGACCACACCTAAATTCTTACCGTCATCCCAACCACAGACAGAATATGTATGATTGTTTGGCCTGGTGCCAATAATTGTCTGCAAACTGGTAACTAAAACAAACATTGATCAGTGCTGTGATAATTATTTAGTGTTGATTTAGTTAAAGTGCCATACTGCATATTATTTGCCAACCTTGTAGTTCAGATGGATCTGCGCAATTTAATGTCTATTATCAGGCAGATCCATCTTGCCAGAATCCTATCTACAAAACTGTGAGCATCCCAAAGCATCACGGCCCATTAAGTGTCCTTGAGAGCAGGAAGAGACGGGAGCTATGAGCAGGAAGTGACTGCTGCTGCAGAGATTAGCATGAATGCTAACAGTTTCAGTAGCAGTTTTATCAGATCTTGATATAGTAATAAATTTAAAAAAAAAACACTCCAAACTGAATATTGCTGCTCCACATTTGACCTGTTTTGCTCAGTTTGTTTTACCAAGTGTCTCATCTTCTGTTTTCTATGCTTTGGAATTAGCGCCCACTTACTACATTATCTTTTTTCCCAGTAATTAGTTGTCTCTGTTTCTGCCATCCAACTTAGGTCTGGCAAAATGGATCTGCCTGACTACAAACATAAAATCAGGCGGATCCATCTGCACTTCAGGGTTACTGAATTATTACATAAAATACACAAATCTTTACTGACATTTCCTGAAGCATGTTGGAGAAAACAACACTGTTGAGTTGCACTTGAAAAATAAGTTGGAGCACTTACTTTCTGGGTCCAACAAAACTCACGATTAAGTAATATAAAACAACAAATCAACTTTATCATTAAATCCATAAGCTGTCCAAGCAATGAAACTACACTCAACAAAAATATAAACGCAACACTTTTGGTTTTGCTCCCATTTTTCATGAGATGGACTCAAAGATCTAAAATTCATTCCAGATAAACAATATTACCATTTCTTTCAAATGTTGTTCACAAATCTGTCTAAATGTTTGATAGTGAGCACTTCTGCTTTGCTGAGATAATCCATCCCACCTCACAGGTGTGCCACATCAAGATGCTCATCGGACACCATGATTAGTGCACAGGTGTGCCTTAGACTGTCCACAATAAAAGGCCACTCTGAAATGTGCAGTTTTGTCTCACAGCAAAATGCCACAGATGTTGCAAGCATTGAGGGAGCGTGCAATTGGCATGCTGACAGCAGGAATGTCAACCAGATCTGTTGCTCGTCCATTGAATGTTCATTTCTCCACCATAAGCCGTCTCCAAAGGCGTTTCAGAGAATATGGCAGTACATCCAACCGGCCTCACAACAACATTCCACAGGCCACAATTGACAATCTGATAAACTCTATGCGAAGATGTGTTGCACTGCATGAGGCAAATGGTGGTCACACCAGATACTGACTGGTTCTGAGTCCCCAGACCCCCAATAAAGCAAAAAAACCTGCACATTTCAGGGTGGCCTTTTATTGTGGACAGTCTAAGGTACACCTGTGCACTAATCATGGTGTCCGATGAGCATCTTGATTTGGCACACCTGTGAGGTGGGATGGACTATCTCAGCAAAGCAAAAGTGCTCACTATCAAACATTTAGACAGATTTGTGAACAACATTTGAAAGAAATGGTGATATTGTTTATCTGGAATGAATTTTAGATCTTTGAGTCCATCTCATGAAAAATGGGAGCAAAAACAAAAGTGTTGCGTTTATATTTTTGTTGAGTATATATATTACCTTTTCAAAGTACTTGTGTGGGTGTTTTGTGTCCATACTGAGCACATTACCCACAATTGGAAGAGCCAACGGTCCTGGAGGATAATTTGGAGGACCCCGATTTTTCAGGTAGTCTGCTATTATGATAAAAATAACGGAAAACAGGAAAAGCCCTTTGAGGTCTAAACCCAGTAAAAAGTCCCAGAGCCACATTGTTAAAGATAGAGGGATACTCGTGGCAGAACAAAAACTTTCCTCTCACTAAGTTGAAGCCTGTTTTCTGGCTTGTCTTAAATAGGATGCAACAGGGTACAGAAAACAGTCAACTGGGTACAAGGTTTATCTGTTTTGTGTTCTCACAAAGCTTGCAATCGACACACCCACTGAACTTTACTTTGACAAACAGGAGTTCTGCCATGGCATGCATGAAAACAGGCTGAGACAACAGGAATGGTGGATTATCAAACCTGATCACATCAACATCCAGGAGAGCACCAATTAAAACAGCCCTCTGAGTTCATTAATATTACATAACAAAATAACATGATTCAGACCTACTCTGTCTTATCTGACAAAGGACACAGCAATATAACAATTAAAATACTGTGCAGCTGTAAGGCAGAGTCCACTCTGCAGCATTATTTTGTTTCTCTGCTTGAATAAAATTTGGAATACTATTTCAAGAGATCTGAATCTGCCCATTTCATTTGTCCTAAAACAACAAAATTAAACATGGACCAATATTATGGTACAGAGCATTCATATATAAAATAATAGCATCGTTTTCTGAATCCATAAAAATGGCTGTCAGAATTAAAAGGTATTTTTATACTAATAATTAATAATTAATAATTATCCTAGAATTACAACCTAATTTTATATGAAAATATCTTTTACTCCTTCATTTTGATTAATTGAGCTGACTTTCTTAGATTTAGAGGTTATGCTTCTTCTTTTTTTTTATGCAACAGATATTATTTTGCATCTCCTGCAAAGTATCTCCTGTTCCTTCAGAATGACACATAAATTCAAACATCATCTTTGAAACACATTTTCTGAAATATCAAACCTAAGCAAGAATGGAAGTTGATTAGAATTTATTTTTTATTGTATTTTTCTGTGTAACTCCAGTACACTTCCATAAAACGGCAATGGTGCTGTCCTGAAGAGTGCCGCATAAATTTCCTCATGAAATCACAGAGGAGAAGCATATACACACGTGGTAACAATTGTTGGTACCCTTGCATTAAAGAAACAAAAACCCACATGGTCACTGAAAAAACTCAGAATTGACAAAAGTAATTATAAATAAAAATTCACTGAAAATTAACGAATGAAAATCTGACGTTGCTTTTTAATTGCGGTTCAACAGAATTATTTAAAAAAATAAACTAATGAAACTGTCCTGGACAAAAATGATGGTACCCCTACAAAAGGTTGAAAATGATTTGACCACAGGGACATGTTAAACTGAGGTGTGCCCTTTAATTAGCATCATAAGTGTCTTCAAGCTTGTAATCAGTCCGTCTGCCTATTTAAAGGGTGAAAAGCAGTCACTGTGCTGTTTGGTATCATGGTGTGTACCTCACGGGACATGGACCACAGAAAGCTAAGGAGAGATAGTTGTCTCAGGAAATTAGAAAGAAAATTATAGACAAGCATGTTAAAGGGAAAGACTATAAGACCATCACAATGAAGCTTGATGTTCCTGTGACTACAGTTGCACTTATTATTCAGGAGTTTAAGGTCCATGGGACTGTAGCCAACCTCCCTCCCTGGACGTGGCTGCAGGAGGAAAACTGATGACAAATTCAAGAGATAGATAATACGAATGGAAACCAAAGAGCCCAGAACAACTTCCAAAGAGATTAGAGGTGAACTCATGGTTTGAGCCAAAATGGACTTAAAGCTATGGTCTACGATTTGGAAGCTTTGTACATCTTAATAACACCGTTTATAAGGCTGTTATGGTCCTATGGTCCAATCTACACAATATAAAGACCAAAAAGAACGAAAACAATCCATTCAGTATATCCGCTGCAAAGCTGCATTCTAGTTGACCAATCAAACCGTGCAGGCATGCATGGTTCGATTGGTTCGTGAGTCCATCCAATCCCCTGTCTCCCTCGCTACGCAGCGTCATGCCCATGGTCCCGCCTCCTCCCCTCTACCTCCGGTGAGCAGCTAGCAGCATTAGCTACTGAACTATCATGGAGCCGGAAAAGTCTAGTGCTGAAACCGGGAAGCCGCTTCTCTCTCCCCTGGGGCCCAACGGAGCTCCGAGCGGCCGGTCGAGGCCTGTTAGCGGGCTAACGAATGGCCTCAGTCGGCCGTCAGACCTTCAGCATCGGCAGTTTCGCCCCTGGTTGAACAGGTAATGGCTTTGTTTACTACAGTGGGAGATGTCTGCTGAATAACTCTGGTTAGTCTGTGCCTGTACTGGCTAATGACTTGTAGCAGAGCGGGTTGGCTTTGTCAATAGATGTTAGCCTGTTAGCTGCTAATCGTTAGCATTGTAAACTGAGCTGGGCAGGACAGGCCGAGAAAGATAAATTCTCCCCCACAATCGGCTCCCCGCATTGCCGCCGGTCCATTTGAAATGGCTACCACTGTGTGTTACAAGGGGGATGTCTGTCGTGTTTGATACTTTCAGTTGAGTCGAGCTGTTTTTGATTGAGTTTGCTACTGATATATTATGCTAGTCACTCGTAGCTCTGTCCAAGGGGGCTTGTTGCTATGATGCTACACGAGCTGGGGGCGGGATCTTGGAACACTGATGGGGGGGTGAGGGAAGGGGGGGCAGGCTGCAGTTTCAAAACGTAGACCACAGCTTTAATGGAGGACATCACTGTTGAAAACAAATCATACAATAGCCAGACTGGAATATGCCCATATCCATATTGACAAGTTACAAAGCTTCTGGGAGAATGTCCTTTGGACAGATGAAACAACTGGAGCTTTCTGGCAAGACACATCAGCTCTATGTTCACAGATGCAAAAATGAGGCAAAAAACAAAACAAAACAAAAGAACACCATTCCTAATGTGAAGCATGGAGGAGGCGCAGTTATGTTCTGGGTCTGCTTTGCTCCATCTGACACAGGGTGTCTTGAATCCGTGCAGGGTAACATGAAATCACAAGACTATCAAGGCTTTCTGGAGCAAAATTTGCTGCCCAGTGTCAGAAAGCCTGGTTTCAACCTAAGGTCATAGGCCCTCCAATATGATAATGAAAACATGCAGCTAAAAAAACAAGAATGGCTCAGAACAAAACATTGGATCATTCTGAAGTGGCCTTCTATGATCCCTGATCTAAATCCTATTAAACATTTACGGAAGGAGCTAAAACTTGCAGTCTGGAGAAGGAACCCTTCAAACCTGAGACATCTGAAGCAGTTTGCTCATGAGGAGTGGGCTGAAATACCTCTCGACAGGTGCAGAAATCTCATTGAGAGTTACATAAATTTACCTGATTGCAGTGACTGCCTCAATCACTGTGCAACAAAACATTAAGTCAAGGGTACCGCGACCTCACCACCACACGCCCACGTTCTGCCCCACCTGGCTTTGCTGCGGCTGGTACCTGGAGCAACATAAGATCTGCTCTGCCTCTCTCTGGGAGGGTCTGGTCCCGGGGGATTTGGCTCTCGGGGGGGTTGGGGGCCTTTGACCTGCAGCGGGGTGGGTGGGGTGACTGGGCGCGACTGGGCGCTCAGGGTGGGGGTGCCTTGGGGCTGGGTGGACAGGTGGTGGGTGAGTGTGTGTTTCAGGAACACAGGGACCCTGGTGTTGTCCTTGGTGCCTTTGGGGGGTGCCTTTTGGTCGGTGCCCCCTAGGGTCCTGGGGCTGCTTCTGGATCCAGTGGCTTTGGGGGCCATCTGGTGGGTCTCAGGTGCCCTGGTGGCTCTGGGGGAGCCCTTGGCTGTGGTCTCCCTGGGTATGGGCTGCTTCTTGGGTATGCAGTGACCACCTCACATGCATATGTGTACAGATACTCAAGCTCCTGTTGAGACTAACTGTAAAGATTGTAAAGTGCCTTGAGGTAATACTTGTTATGAACTGGTGCCATAAAAATAACAATTGATTTACTTAGCCACACATATTTGAGATTATGTGCTGCCTAACGATGACCCTTCACCACTTCTCCCTTGTCTAGCAGGGCAAACTCCCTGCTGAGAGGAGCAAGTGTGAACAACCATGTCGGTGAAACACTCAGGCTACGTTTACACGGACACTCTCTGACTTAAAAATGCAAAGATTTTTCCTCTGCGTATTCAAGTCAATCTGCGTTCAGGGGGAGAAGCTGGAGACGAATAAAACCGCTGTAGTGTGCATGCTGATTCAGTAGATGGCGGTGTAGGTCTGCAGAGAGGCAGCGCTGCTACAATACACGTACATAAAAGAAAAACTTTTCTCAAACGACAATGGTGAATAGACGCACAAAGACGCAGGAGTTTCTTTTCGGGACAACAAATCAGTTCGGACAACAAATCTGTCTGTATAGTTTTGTCTGGATAACAAACCGAGCACGGTAAGCAGCTCACACGTTACTCTGTGGATGGCTGAAGCTGTTGTTGTTCCTGGTATGTGCGGGCAGCCTTCATGCGAAACAGTACTGTGCATGCGGTCATGTCAGCGTTTCACCCTAAAACGCTCTGATATGGGTTTACACGGCGCTGCCTAGAGAGCATATTGAAAACTTTCCACTCTGGAGCCTGTTTTCAAAAGTTTGCTTTTTGAACTCCAGTTACCGTTCTCATGTAAACAGGAGGCCAAAACAGGAGCTATGTAAACGGCCCCTCAGGCAGGCTGCCTGGATGCATGTGTGAAATGGGCTTAAGATGGCAAGTCCCCAAACCCAGTGATGCTCTGGTTACCTCCGCCAAGGAGGTTATGTTTTCGGGAGAGTCTGTCTGTCTGTCTGTCTGTCTGTCTGTCTGTCTGTCTGTCTGTGGACAAAATAACTCAAAAAGTTATGGATGGATTTTGATCAAATTTTAAGAAAATGTTCAGCATGGGAAAAGGAAGAAGTGATTCAATTTTGGTGTTGATCCGGATCACCGTCTGGATCCGCCATGAAGAAAAATGCGATTTTTGTGAAAAACTACTGAACTAAAATAGATATCATTATGAAACCAGTTGCTAGTGGTATGTTTTCATGGTCAAGGAATCTAAATATTTCAATGAAATAAAGGTAGGACTAATACACTCAACAAAAACATAAACGCAACACTTTTGTTTTTGCTCCCATTTTTCATGAGATGGACTCAAAGATCTAAAATTCATTCCAGATAAACAATATTACCATTTCTTTCAAATGTTGTTCACAAATCTGTCTAAATGTTTTATAGTGAGCACTTCTGCTTTGCTGAGATAATCCATCCCACCTCACAGGTGTGCCACATCAAGATGCTGATCTGACATCATGATTAGTGCACAGGTGTACCTTATACTGCACACAATAAAAGGCTACTCTGAAATGTGCAGTTTTGTCTCACAGCGAAAAATGCCACAGATGTCGCAAGCATTGAGGGAGCGTGCAATTGGCATGCTGACAGCAGGAATGTCAACCAGATCTGTTGCTCATGCATTGAATGTTCATTTCTCCACCATAAGCCGTCTCCAAAGGCGTTTCACAGAATATGGCAGTACATCCAACCGCCTCACAACCGCAGACCACATGTAACCACACCAGCCCAGGACCTCCACATCCAGCAGGTTCACCTCCAAGATCGTCTGAGACCAGCCACTCAGACAGCTGCTGAAACAATTGGTTTGCATAACCAAAGAATTTCTGCACAAACTGTCAGAAACCGTCTCAGGGAAGCTCAACTGCATGCTCGTGGTCCTCATCGGGGTCTTAACCTGACTCCAGATCGTCGCCGTAACAGACTTGAGTGGACAAATGCTCACATTTGATGGCGTCTGGCACGTTGGAGAGGTGTTCTCTTCACGGATGAATCTCGGTTTACATTGTTCAGGGCAGATGGCAGACAGTGTGTGTGGAGTCGTGTGGGTGAGTGCTTTGCTGATGTCAATGTTGTGGATCGAGTGGCCCATGGTGGTGGTGGGGTTATGGTATGGGCAGGCATCTGTTATGGACAAAGAACACAGGTGCATTTCATTGATGGCATTTTGTATGCACAGAGATACCGTGATTAGATCCTGAGGCCCATTGTTGTGCCATACATCCATGAACATCACCTCATGTTTCAGCAAGATAATGCACGGCCCCATGTTGCAAGGATCTGTACACAATTCTTGGAAGCTGAAAATGTCCCAGTTCTTGCATGGCCAGCATACTCACTGGACATATCACCCATTGAGCATGTTTGGGATGTGCTTGACCGGCGTATACGACAGCGTGTACCAGTTCCCACTACTATCCAGCAACTTCGCACAGCCATTGAAGAAGAGTGGACCAACATTCCACAGGCCACAATTGACAATCTGATAAACTCTATGCGAAGAAGATGTGTTGCACTGCATGAGGCAAATGGTGGTCACACCAGATACTGACTGGTTCTGAGTCCCCAGACCCCCACTAAAGCCAAAAAAAATGCACATTTCAGGGTGGCCTTTTATTGTGGAGCGTCTAAGGCACACCTGTGCACTAATCACGGTGTCCGATGAGCATTTTGATGTGGCACACCTGTGAGGTGGGATGGATTATCTCAGCAAAGCAGAAGTGCTCACTATCACACATTTAGACAGATTTGTGAACAATGTTTGAGAGAAATAGTAATATTGTGTATCTGGAATGAATTTTAGATCTTTGAGTCCATCTCATGAAAAATGGGAGCAAAAACAAAAGTGTTGCGTTTATATTTTTGTTGAGTGTATTTATGGTAAAAATAACAATATGGGAGAGGACTGTGGTGCTGGCGGAGGTCTGAGCTCTCCGAGTGCTTTTCTAGTTATTACTGCTTATCAGTGCACCAGTTGAGTTGGAGGTCCTGTATAGTATCAGCATTATGGAGTTCACATAGGCAGAGCCTGGGTCTGTTGGGTGTGAAAATTCTGTGGCAACAAAACCACATGTGGTAGAATTTGTGACTCTAGAATTTGTGACTCCTTAGTGGTGTATTGGGATATATAAGGTGTAATCAAGTGCTTGTCCTTTCATCATTTTATAAGTACCTTGATTTTTTTTTGAAAATGTATGCCCTGTTATGTGCTAAAGTCATAATCTAGTTCAATAGTTCAAATATTGCTTTTTTGTTGTCAAAGGGACACCTAAAATAAATCCACAATCTCAAGATACACCATTTTGAATCCATGCATTTATCGACCTAAACTTGATTTCAGGCTACTTGTTAGGCTACTTGTAAAATATAGAAAACTCTGTTGCTAGTCAACTTCACCACACCAAGCTACACCCTGGTGTAAACTAGCAAGCTAAGTTAAAGTAACATGACAAAAGTAGCTACATACATCCAAGCTATTTCCATTTATTTGCAGATATAAGGATAACTACTATTTTTATTTATCACTGTTGTTACAGTTTTTACAGCATTATTACTACAAACAACCAATGCTTTTCTGTGTATTTGCTTGGCTGTTTGTTTTACTTGTCCAGTATTACTGTCTATGTTGCATTTCTTTAATTTGCAGCTTCAAATATTTTTTACTTTATAGTTCTGTCCCTGTAGTGTTCTGAATCATTAAACATTATTTTTTTAAATAATTTAAATTGGATGAAAAACTCAACTTTATTCCCACATGATGTAAGTAGTTTACATACCTAAATCCTAAATCATATGGGTCAAATATATTTGCCACTTAATGTCCAACTGAAATAAATTTCTAAGAGGTGAAATCATGTTTTGTGGATAAACCGTATGATAAACAACATATTCATCTGAAATCAACTTTTCCTGTTTTCTGTTTTCATTGTGCTTCTCTTCTCTCCTCTCTGTGCAGTTGTCAGTGATTAAATGATTGCCATCTGATCTTTGTAGATTACACAGGTGATTGACAACGGCCAACTTAGTACTGCCGCTCCCCCTTTTTGATGAAGGAAGCATGTTGCTTGTTTAGATGGTATTGCTTTACTTGATCAATAAAAACAACTGCTGAAAAGTTACTTGACTGACAAAACAACACCGCTACCATTAAGCTGCAGGGAAATGTAATTAATCTACTAACCATGCTAGTTGTTAGTGAACTTAAAGATGAGGAGGAACATCCAACTAATTCTGATTTTGCCCTGTCATTGTTGGACTTGTAAGTGCATGACGATTTATTCAAAAAGAAACATGATCAGACTGTACCTTATCAGTCCACATAGTTTATTTGTCTCTTTGGAAGTCCTGTCGGCTCACTTCTCCCTCTGTATGTCAACAAATGCACGTTGGTGTATAATGGTGTGGTTACACTCAACGTTCATAGAGGCCCCTAGAGAGCTGAAAGCCAGAATCTTACAAAGTGTTGCATTAAAAGAGCAGCCTCAGTGCTGTGAGGAGACTTAAAACCAGAATACAACACAGCATTGCCCCTTTGTAAATATTCCTGGAGTTGGTTTAAAACACCTTTCTCTAAAATCTTGAAAAAAAAAAGGTAGTTTGGAAAAATCCACAGTGGCACTGAAATTACCGAAACTGACAAAAGTAGTAATACATAAAAAATACTGAAAATCAACTAATGAAAATCAGGCATTGCTCTTCAATTGTGCTTTAACAGAATAATCTTAAAAAAAAAACAAACTAATGGAACTGGGCTGGACAAAAACTATGGTACCCTTAATTTAATACACTGCCTGGCCAAAAAAAAGAGTTGCCACCAAAAAATAAGGTCATACACTCTAATATTTTGTTGGACCAGCTTTAGCTTTGATTACAGTATGCATTCACTCTGGCATTGTTTTGATGAGCTTTTGCAATGTCACAAGATATACTTCCATCCAGTGTTGCATTAAGTTAGGTATGATGGGTGCATCACTTCACCTGCCTCTCTTCTTATCCTGATGCTCCAATCACTCTGGAACAGGTTAAATCTGGACTCATTAGACCACATGAACTTCCTCCAGTCCATCAGAGTCCAATCTTTATGCTCCCCAGGAAACTGAAGCCTTTTTTTGTGATTAGTCTTACTGATTAGTGGTTTTCTTAAGGCTACACAGCTGTTCAGTCCCAAGATCTTCACATTGTATGTGTGGAAATGTTCTTACTTTCACTGTTGAACATCCCCTCGAGTTCTTTTATTGTTTTTCTTTACTTTGATTTGCTTAAAGGGATAGTTCTTTTTTTTTTAAGTGGGGTTGTACCTTGTCTTTGAGGAAGAAATGCAGTCTGAAAAAAATCCTAAATGATGGTTATCGGCAATTACTTAATGGGATAGTTCAGTTTTTTTGAAGTGAGGTTGTATGAGCTCCATATGACCACTAAACACATTAGATAAAGTAGGAAGTTCTCTCCTCTCCTTCAGTAAGCCACAGTCTGTAAGAGTCGGTGACAAAGAAATACATGCTATTTCCAAAATGTTTATGCACATAAAAACACTAATATGTAGGGTACTCTGGAACTGTGGTATTACATTTTGATTTGAGTTCTTGTAGTCTGAGAAAATACCCTTTGTATTTGGTACGGTACTTTCCTGTTAGCGTCTATTTCATCGTGACTCTTACAGACTGTGGCTTACTGAGGGAGAGGAGAGAACTTTCCACAGGCCATGACTGCATTTCTTCCTCGAGGACAAGGTTTCCCACTATCCTTCCAGTTTTTAATAATGCGTTGGACAGTTCTTAACCCAATTTTAGCAGTTTCTGCAATCTCCTTAGATGTTTTCTCCACTTGATGCATACATTTGGCATACTCCTCCTGAGCATACTGCTCCAGCTGTCTCAGGGTTGAAGGGTGTCTTCTCCAGACTGCATGTTTCAGCTCCTTCCACAAATGTTCAATTGGATTTAGATCAGGGTTCATAGATGGTCACTTTAAAATAATCCAATGTTTTGTTCTAAGGCATTCTTGGGTGTTTTTAGCTGTGTTTTTTGGGTCTGTTGGAGAACCCATGACCTGCGGCTGAGGCCAAGCTTTCAGACACTGGGCAGCACATTTCGCTCCAGAAAGCCTTGATAGTCTTTAGATTTCATTTTACTCTGCACAGACTCAAGACACCCTGTGTCAGATGAAGCAAAGCAGCCCCAGAACATAACTGAGCCTTCTCCATGTTTCACATTGGGTAGGGTGTTCTTTTCTGTGTATGCTTCATTTTTGCATCTGTGAACATAGAGCTAATGTGAGCTGCCAAAAAGCTTTGATTTTGTCCCATCTGTCTGAAGGACATTCTCCCAAAAGCTTTGTGGCTTATTAATATACGTTTTGGCAAATTCCAGTCTAGATTTTTTAAAATTAGCTTTCAATATTGGTGTCCTTCCATTAAGTCCACCTTGGCTTCAGCAGTGACGGATGGTGCAATCTGAAACTTGTATGTCTTGACCTTGGTGTTCACCTCTAATCTTTGGAAGTTGCTCTAGGCTCTTTGGTTATCATTCCTATTACCAGTCTCTTCAATTTGTCATCAATTTTCCTCTTGCAGCCACATCCAGGAAGGTTGACTGAAGTCCCATGGATCTTACACTTTTGAAAAATATGTGCAACTATAGTCACAGGAACATCAAGCTGCTTGAGATTATCTTTTAGCCTTTACCTTTAACACACTTGTCTATAATTGTCTTTCTAATTTCCTGAGACAACTCTCTCCTTAGCTTTCTGTGTTCCATGTTCAGTGTGGTACACACCATGATACCAAACAGCACAGTTACCACTTTTCGCCCTTTAAAAAAGGCAAACTAACTGATGACAAGCTTGAAGACATGCTTAATACAAGACATACCTTAGTTTAACTTATTCCTCTGGTCAAATAATTTTCAATCTTTTCTAAGGACTCTTTTTCAATGGACTTTAAGTCCAATGGACTTTCAAGCTAAATAATTAAAAGCGTCAACGTTGTAAAGATACTTAAATACCCAACCATATTTATCACTACTGTGTAGTATACAATTCTAACTAGGCTTTCAATGTCCATGTTGAAAGCCTAGTTACCACAGAGCTAGCGGGGGCTAGCGACCGGCTACCACAGAGCCAGCGGGAGCCAGCGACCAGCTACCACTGAGCCAGCGGGAGTCAGCGACCAGCTACCACTGAGCTAGCGGGGGCGAGCGACCGGCTACCACAGAGCTAGCAGGGGCTAGCGACTGGCTACAACAGAGCCAGCGGGAGCCAGTGACCGGCTACCACAGAGCCAGCGGGAGCCAGCGACCGGCTACCACAGAGCCAGCGGGGGCTAGCGACCGGCTACCACAGAGCTAGCTGGGGCTAGCGACCGGCTACCACAGAGCTAGCGGCAGCCAGCGACCGGCTACCACAGAGCTAGCTGGGGCTAGCGACCGGCTACCACAGAGCCAGCGGGAGCCAGCGACCGGCTACCACAGAGCTAGCTGGGGCTAGCGACCGGCTACCACAGAGCTAGCTGGAGCGACCGTAGCCTGGGCGAGAAACAGCTCGCAGCCTGTAACCCGCCCGCTGCCTAAACAAAACAAAGCAAAATGGGACCAAAGCAGTAAAAAACACAGATGAAGAAGTGGTTTCACTCACTCAGGTAAATGATCTGTTAAATCACCAAAAGGAAATTTTCATGGCTCTTTTACAACAACAACAAGACATGTTCAAAGACTTTGTCAAAGTTATTATGGAGTCAACCAATTCCAGGCTGGACTTAATAGCTAAAGAAGTGCAAGAACTAAAAATTAGCGTACAGTACACACAGAAAGAAGTAGATGAACTTAAAGTCACTCAAGCAAAACAATCAGAGCATTGCAATACAAATCAATCAGATACAATGAAGTTGTGTGAAAGTCTACAGGTTATTCTGGACAAGCATGAGTATCTTGAGGGTCAGTCGAGAAGGAATAATATCATCATTGATGGAATACCTGAAACCCCAGGAGAATCCTGGGCGGACTCAGAAGTAAAGGTAAAGGACATGTTAAAGCAGAAGTTGCAGATACACAAAGACATTGAAGTTGAACGTGCACACCGCACAGGGAAACCAGACGCAAAGAGAGACAGACCAAGATCCATAGTGGTCAAGTTCCTGCTTTTTAAAGACAAAACTGAGGTCTTACAAAAAGCCAAACACCTTAAAGGCACCAAGATATTTATCAACGAAGACTATACAGATGCCATAAAACTCAAAAGGAAAGAACTAATGCCAAAACTAAAGGCGGCACGCGAAAGAGGAGACATTGCCTATCTCAGACACGACAAGCTTATCATCCATCCTCGCACCAGCACTCCAAGCTGAATGCTGAAGGTATAACAAAGTTGACTTTTTTGTTTTTTGTTTTTTTTAACATTATATGATAAACATAGTCATGTCTCAAAGCATACGACCAAAGAAAGGCTTAGGTATAGCACATATTAACATTAATAGTCTAAGAAACAAAATTACGGAAATTACTGAGCTGTTGTCTGAATATAGTTTGCATATACTTGCTATATCAGAGACTCATTTGGACTCCTCTTTTGATGACACTGAGTTACATATTAAAGGATACCATATTTACAGGAAAGATAGGAATAGATTTGGTGGGGGTGTTGCCTTTTATGTTCAAGATCACATTCCTGTCAAAGTATGTTACAACTTAATGAATTATAATATTGAAGCAATGTGGATACAAACTCATCTACCTCACAAAAAGCCTATTCTTCTAGGTTGCTGTTACAGACCACCCAGTGCCAATAAGGAATATCTTGAAACTATTTGTGAAATGCTTGAGAATAACACCATGACGGGTCAGGAGATTTACTTTATGGGAGACCTAAACATTGATTGGCTTGCTAAAAACTGTCCTCTGAAATCTCAATTGCAAACTGCTTCGATGACGTACGGTCTTATGCAGGTTATGAACAAACCTACTAGATCATGCATAAAACAGGATGGTATCAAAACTGCCACATGCATAGATCATATTTTTACGAATTCCCCAGAGCTATGCAACAGGATTCTATCTGTGCCCATTGGATGCAGTGATCACAATCTGATTATAATTGTGAGAAACCTTAAGGTGGGTATACCTGGACCCAAGACATTACTGAAAAGATCTTTTAAGTTGTTTAATGAGGATTTGTTTGTCAAGGAAGCAAAAGAAATATGCTGGTTAGAAGTTTTTGAAGCAAATAATCCAGAAGTAGCCCTCACGAAGTTTAACAAGTTATTTTTGCCTCTGGTGGAGAAACATGCTCCATTAAAAAGGTTCACTGTCAGGAATGCTACCGCACCATGGTTAGACAAAGAAATCAAAGATGCAATGAAATTGAGAGATCAGTTGAAAAAAAATGCAACTGTAACAGGTGATAAGTATGATTTTGATCTATATAAGAGAAAAAGAAACAGTGTTACCAAACTGAACAGGAAAAAGAAGAAATTATATTTTGAAAATCAATTTAAGGAGGTAGGAAAAGATAGTAAAAAATTATGGAATGTCTTTAACAAACTGACTGGTAGAAAAGATAAAAACAATCCAGCGTTTCTGGAGGCAAATGGTAACTTTATCACAAAACCGACTGAAATAGCGAATCACTTAAATGATTACTTTATTGATAAATTAGATAATTTAACAGGAAGTATGACTAGTTTAGGTAATGATATATCTCATGCATTAATTAGGAATAAAATTATGAATAACAGGGATTTGAAGTTCAAACTAGTAGATATAAACATTGATAAGGTAAAAGAATTATTAAAAAATAGTAAAGAAGAACCACCTGGTTTTGATGGTCCAGACAACAGACTTCTCAAACCAGTTGCTAATGAAATCGCTCCTGCTCTAGCTCACATTATGAACTTGAGTTTTAAATCTGGTTTATGCCCACAAGCTTGGAAGCAAGCAAAGATAATTCCACTATCTAAAAATAAAAAACTGCCCTTTTCTTGCGCTAACAGTCGTCCAATAAGTCTGTTACCTGTGCTTGGAAAAATGATTGAAACTATTGTATATGAACAAATTAATAATTACTTATTAGACAATAACATAATCTGAAGTTCGCAACATGCATATAGGAAAGACCATTCGACTGCAACAGCGCTGACAGTTATGTCTGAGGACTGGCTTAGACAAATTGAAATCAAAAACATGGTTGGAGCTGTATTCTTAGATTTTTTCAGCAGCGTTCGACATTATTGATCATAATTTGTTAATACAAAAACTGTCCTGCTATGGCTTTGAGCAATCTGTGCTGAACTGGTTGTACAGTTATCTGTCTAACAGAACACAAAGTGTGTTTTTTAATGGAAGCTACTCAGAAAGTAAAACCATAAAATGTGGAGTTCCGCAAGGGAGCCATCTGGGACCTTTACTGTTTTCAATTTTTACAAATGATTTACCTTATGCTTTACATAAAGTTAAAACAGTAATGTATGCAGATGATACAACTATATATGCTTCTGCAAAAACAAGTAATGAACTGGAAACTACTATAAACATGGAATTAATTAATTTAGCAAAATGGGTCAGTCAAAATGAGCTCGCCCTGAATACACTGAAGACCAACTGTATGATTATTGGGTCGAATTATAATGTTGCTCGAAATCCTGCACTTAATATCAAATTAAATGACATCTCTATAAAACAAGTGCATGAAACCAAACTTCTGGGAGTAACAGTGGACAATACACTTTCGTGGAAGAAACACATATGTCATATTGTTGCAAAAATGGGAAGAGGCACAGCAATTATAAGGAGACACACCTCCTATATGGACCAGAGAACTTTAAAAATAGTAACCCAATCACTCATATTGTCACATCTTGACTATTGCCCAGCAGTTTGGTCCAATGCCAATAATGAATTGTTAAACAAATTACAATGTATGCAAAACAGAGCAGCCCGTACAGTTCTGAAGTGTGTCAATAGAACAAATATTGTATCTATGCACAAAAAGCTCAACTGGCTAATGGTCAAAGAGAGACTTCTTTATTCACTGCTGATTGTGATTAGAAATGTATCGGTTTCAAGAACACCGTATGATTTGTTTGAAATGCTCACTTTTAGTGCAGAAAGTCATAATCACAACACCAGACATGCTAGTGTTGGGAATTTCTCAATACCTAAGACAACATCTAACTCAATCAAGCGAACAGTTCTGTACCGAGGAATGAGAGAATGGAATTTTTTACCTGCACATGTAAAAGTGGACATTAATTTAAAACAATTCAAGAGACTACTAAAATGCCATTTTCTTCCATGTATATGAATTCTTTACATCTGGAAGGAAAATTGGCCTTGTTTGATGTTTTTCTGCTCTTTACTTTTTGTTTTCTGTTTTTTCTTTTAACTTTATTGCTTTTATAATGTATGTATAATTTGGTTGGACCCCAGGAAGAATAGCTGTAGCTGTGCTGCAGCTAATGGGGCTCTGAATAAACAATAAATAAATAAATAAATGTCTGTTCTGTATAATGATTTTTTCTGTTACTTTGGTGTCTCAAAATGCATATTCACAGTAATTATCAGCTAAAATGCATTGTTGTCTATTGATAATATTGACGCTTTGTCATTCCTAGAACCAACTGATGTGATGTTAGTCACAGGTCTGCAAATGGTCATTTGTGGGTTTTCTTCAGGCACTCAGTCCAGTCCAGGGTGGGCTGCAGGCAAAAGAACTTCATAGTCCATGTAAAATGTATTTTCACAGTTTATTGTCCTAAAAGCAAGCAAGCAAGCAAACAAAAGTGCAAAGAATATGATGACTGATGCCATCCAGGTGAGTTTAAAATATACACCACAGAAAACTTGTTAAAACCGAAAACAATATTGTTATCAAACATAAGCCCGGAATAAGAATGAGATATTTTACACTGAATTCACCTTTTTATACCCAAATTTGAGTCGATTCACTGGGCTTCTCTGTGTGACCAGAAATTAACCAGGCGTTATGTTCAACCACTGAACTAATTTTCTTTTTAGGAATGCTCCTACATAACTATAATTTTACATCTGCATCAAGAAGTATTTACGGAATTTTCAATTTTTTACTTTTTTCTTCAGTTAATTTGAAAATGTATGAATAACAATGGTGATTATATTTTAGCAATAAAATTATCATTATATAAATATCATATGTCAAGAGCTTCCATATAGTGATGAAATAACCTTTACAATAACAATGACTTTGGTAATCACCAGTGCAGTTAATTTAGAACAGTACTGGCATAAAACTTACATTGGGAGGTGCTTTCATGAACGTGTTGAGTACGTAAAGAAAAAAAACATCACTTATATATTCTAATTTGGTTCCTGTTGAATTACTCAATGTAAATATAACATTATTACTCTTTTCAGGATTATTATTGATTATACTTCCATAAAAACTATCACTACAATCATGCAGGACTCTCTTGAAAACAAGATGTTGCATCTCAAAGGGCTAACCTCTAAAAATTTTAAACTCAGCAGAAACAAACATGACAACTTCAGGTCTATGATTGGCCCGATGATCTCTCACTGGCTTTAGTTCTTACTTTACTCCATTTGACTCCGTCCACCTCCCTTCCTTTACCCCGAACCAAACACAGTGGATGGCTGTTCATCATGAGACTGGGAACCACATTCAAGACTTCCTGCTTCTAAACAGAGGTTTTCTCTTGCCACCATGATGGAGGATTTATGATTGGCTATGGATTCATTCACTTGTTTCTCTTAACTTAGCTGATTGGTTCTTGCCATAATATTAATTTTAAAAGTCAGGCATCAGCCTGACTTCTGAACAACACAAATGATGGTCCCAACCCCATTAAAAAGGCAAGAAATTACATGAATTAACCCTGGAAAGGCACACCTGAGAAGAGAAAACCATTTCAGGTGACTACCTCTTGAAGCTCATAAAGAGAATGCCAAAAGTCTAAAAAGCTGTAATCAGAGCAAAGGGTGACTACTTCAAAAGAAACTAGAATATAAGACATGTTTTCATTTATTTCACACTTTTTTAATAAGTACGTAATCCCATGCATGTTTATTCATAGTTTTGATACCTTCAATGAGAATCTACAATGTAAATAGTAATGAACATAAAGTAAACACATTGAATGAGAAAGTGTGTCCAAACTTTTGGCCTGTGCTACATATATATATATATATATATATATATATATATATATATATATATATATATATATATATATATATATATATATATATATATATATATATATATATATATATATATATATATATATATATATATATATATATATAACATTTTTACCAAACACATAACATTGAAAAAGGTCTAAAAAACATTCTTAAACATCTGTAGGAGACATATTTTATCAACAAGGACCAAGAGCTTTAAAATACAGAATCATAAATGCAGAAGTAAGATGTAAATCAATAGACCATCTGGACAAGGCAGTTGTAAGGATACTATAGGATTATCTAAATGTAATCACAGTTTTACCTGAGAAAGCATTTTGATAGTGCTTAACTTTAAAACTTTACTGAAAAGTGACATCTTTTAGGGAGAAGTCAAAGTCAACGCACTTTTGCATAAACCTTGTATGGTGCTGGTACACGTGTAGCTCCTGTAACTCCTTCTTCACTGAGCTTTACTCCATCAGGAACAGAGAAAGAAAACTTCTGGAGTAATCCAACCAGAAACAGGAACAGCTCCATCCTGGCAAGACTTTCTCCAAG